>VZTT01017439.1:33728-59453 GCA_013400855.1 Buphagus erythrorhynchus | reverse complement strand
CACTTCAATCCATAGGAAAGGGATGAAGCAAGCAATCCTGGAAAACATTTCAGAAGGATTTCAGCAAACTGGAGAATGAAGTGGTGGAAATCTTACAAAGTTCAAAGAGAAATGGCAGGTCCCACCCCTGGGCAGGAGTAATTCCAGTCACTTCTGTTGTATGAGGGGAGACCAAGAAAGCTGAGACTGCTCAGCCTGGAAAAAAGACTTCTTGAGAGAGCTTATCAGCAACCTCATGCCAGTGGCAATGTGGGATGGGTAAGGAGGGAAAGGCAGAGAGGTTGACACAAATCTCAAGACAATTCCAAGTTACCACTGGAGACATCTACTACTAGAAGCACAAGAGAAGCATAAAGCTTTTAGAGTTTAGTATGAGGAGACCTTCCATAAAAAATTAAAGCTGTCAGCATACAATTAGAGAAACTAATATATAACTGCAATGATGGTAAATAGAAATGTCATATGTTAGATTTTATTAGATTCATTTTTTTTAATCACACTTACTATGTGATTTATGAAGACAGCAATTACATTAATATAGCTAAACAGTGGTTTGTATCATTTTATACTGACCTTGCTAAAGAATCAGATTCCTTTATCCCAACATTTCTACAAAATTCACTTCATGAAACCACATCCATCAGTAGGAAACGGATTGGAATGATGAAGAAAGAAAGCTGGTTTATAGCAGCATGAAAAATTTCACAGTTTAACACAAGATTACAGATTTCATGTGATATAAAGACAAAAAGTCGACAAAGAATGCCAATAAATTAGTGTTGTTTCTAACTCATCCCCCACATGAGCACAGAATAATCCCTATACAGGAATCTGGGGTTGAAGCACAGGACATTCATCTCAGGCAGTGGAAGAGTGTTTCCTACACACATAGTAGAGATATACAGTTCTTTGACAATACCTAAGACTAGAGAACTTTTTTTCTAGATAAACATCTCCTGCTGATTAGAACAAATGCTTTGATAAATCCAGGTGTTTATTCTAGCTGCAGGAAGAAGTGACAATTATAACACTTCCTCCTCACTCTCAGGCATAATAAATTTTAAAAAATTCCCATGTTCCACTACAAAAGACTCTTGTGAGCATTTTCTTTCTATATACAACCAAAGACTACACTAAAATTGGCTGGAATAAATTAATGCATTTATGGTGGTATTCTCACAGGAACCAACAATGCACACAGTAAAATCAAAGATCATCCTTTACGTTCTCTGTGATGATAAAAGTCAAATAATACATCTAATTGTGAAAAATGTCACAGAAAATACGACAAAAATACGACAATAAGAGGAGTCCCTTAGAAAACCTCAGTTCTTGATCTTTGCATTTACTTTCCTTGAAATATATTTGATAACCTGAACAAATAATCACCCAGTCAGCTTTGACCCAAAAATGTAATAACTGTCCTACTAAATCTACACCATAACTGTCCTGCTAAATAAATTGTCTGCTAAATAACCCAAATAGAGAAAACAAATATATGGTATTAGAAGTTTTATTTCATTGCTTTCTTAGACCTTGATTCCTCGGCACTTTCAGAATGCAAAAATCACTTGTAAATACTGGTTATTATGGGTGTAATAGGAGGACAACACTCCTGCTGGGAACTCTGTGGTCCCCAGCTGAAGAATAAATAAAACACACTCAAAATAATGCTGCCACTTACTTCAGATCTCATGAAAGAGGCACCTGTTTAGGAACTAAGATCCCTCTCATCCTTCTAATCCCTCACCACTGCTCAAAAAAAGGTGTTACAAACAGTAGCTCTGCAGCACTGGTATGTGCAAGTCAAATGCCCAAATGAGAGCTGGTAGGATCAAAATACAATGGAAAGAAAACATCACAGATCTCACTGAATATTCTCATTTGTGTGTATCAATGAAAGTCCCTGGAGTGAATAAAAGGCCTTCATTAAAGTCGGAGATGAAATCATAAAGCACATGAGTAGATTCATTCCTGGTTTATTTCATTTATTAGTTGTGGTAGGGTTTTTTGTTGGTTGGTTGTTTTTGGCTTTGGTTTTGTTGGTGGTGTTTTTTCATTTTTTGCTTGCTTTTTGAGGGGTGGGAACGACATTTTTTTTGGAGTTCTTTTTAAGATATCCAGAACACAGGATGAGATTACTATTTTTCAATCCCAGATATCTAGGCAGATTTCTTTTCCAAGCTGTAAGCCAGGGAAACATGCCAAGGAAGATGGAAGTTCCTGAAGATTCTGAACTTGTTGGGTGGTAGTTAAATATTTAGGTGCTGCTTTCCTCCTTTCTAGCCATGATTTCTTTTTTCCATCATTTCACTGGATTTAATTTTTTTCCTACAGAGTGATTTATGAAAAACAACAGCTAGGCCAGCAGCAACAGCATGAGCTCCAGGTGTTAGGAAAAACCCCTACATAAATAATTTTCTCTTTGATATATTATCACTTCCCCAAAAATATTATGCTTGCAGATCCAAAGATCTATCACATCCCAATGCAGTTTTAATCCATGTGTAACATTTTCCTTTGTTTTGGGTGAGACCATATCCCTCAGGAAATACAGATAGCAGGATTCAAGAATGGATTGTTTCATGGCAACTAATAATATATCAAGTGGTGCTTTGAGACTGGCACAGTCTGCTGCTGTTGTTTTAAGGCAGGATCTAGTAAAACAGATCACATTGGATTTCAAATTCCTTTGTCAACTCAGTTCACCAATGAGCTGAACAATGATTTTTTCCATTGTTTTTCACAACCTCCAAGAAGTTACAAAAATTCAAATCTAAGTTCAACTTTAAGAGGTATTTTAGGCCCCTTGGTAGTACTGCCAGTTTTAACATGTTCATATAACAGACCATATAATTCTGCAAGCTGATTCTAAGTGCCTATAGTGGCACTTGGGAGCTGGGATGGTTTTTTGTTGGTTAAATCTTCTTACGTAGAGACCTGAAATTCATAACTGGAGTAAGTTTATTTTTCTTCATGGTGGATATGACATTTCTTCACTACTCCTAAATAAGTATTCTGGTATTACGTATAACAATTTATCATCTGCAAAATGGCACCTCTTCCAGAAATATGGAAGCATTTTAAATAAAATGATCAACTGCCAAAAGTTGACTGGGGCAGGGAATTTTCTTCTTACTCCAAGTATGAATATAGAAAGCGATCAAGCAAGGTGGGGTACCTGAGGATAACTTGGCACTGTAGTAAATGATGAGCTGGAAAAAGCCGTGCCAAGAGATCCTGGAAGCCTCAGAATGCATACTTAAATGGTCTCAAAAGCAGAAAGAGATACATGGAAAGCTTTTGTAAAGTTGCAACGTAATTAAATGCCAAGGGAAAGCACCAGATCTCCTGAAAAGCTGAATTCAAATTGAAAGTCTATATATTTTCTTTCTTCTCAAATCAAAAAATTCCCAAAATATGGTACACAAACTTCTTCAAATGCATGTGCACAGCAAGAACCTCACTTCACTTCTGCTCTCCATCAAAGAGCCAGGATCTGCTGTCTCAACATGCAGCTCTGGGAACTACATGCAATGAACCCCAGCCTGCATAGGAATAAGGTCTGTGTCCCCATCTTTGCAAAAAGCAGAACAAATACCACTGCCTCGACCACTCACAATCCACACCTCAAGTGTGCCTGGAAACTTCTGTTTCAATCTCAAAAAATCCATATATACAATTCCAAGTGTGCACTCCACCTCAATATTTCCATTACAATTTTTTTTCCATCACTCCAGTAAACTTTTTTTTTGATCAATCAGCATGATCAATATGTCATATTGTTAGTGAAAACCAGCTTTCTTCCCCTGGTCTTTTTGAAGAGACAAAGTTAAAAAAGTATTTCTAGTTTGAGCAAAACGCATGAGGCAATGAAGACTGACAGAAGTCCAGCTTCCAAGATGTGTTGTTGAATGCATTTACATAAGCACTGAGAAGCTATATAATTATATCCTTATCACTGGAATAACTGTTTCAAAGAACAGGCAGAACACTCTACTTTACAGATAAAAAGAAAGAGAGAGAGAAACACCTTCTTCCTTTAACATAACCCCATTTTTGAAAGCTGGCAGATATTTCATTTGCAGCTTTCTCTTGAAGAATGATCAAGTTGGAGAGACGCTGCTGGCGGCAGCTCTGAAAGAATGAAAAACATCAACAAACAGTGCATCTTCTTTTTTAATCCTAACGCTTTCAAATTGAAGGAATTAAGATTCCATTATTCCCCTTCTGAATCTAAACAAGGATACTTTGAAGCAAAAACCAACTAAGATAACTCGTTTAATATCCCAAGTGTTCTGCATGTAAGAGATTGGTTTCTGCATTCTTGAAGGAAAAAAAAACTCTGATGGACAGCAGCTGGTAGAATAAGGCAACAATATCCAGTACAGTAAAAAATGAAGTATACACAATACATGTCCACACTGCACCTTCAGGACATCAATGTACAATACACTTCCCAGCAACCAGAGAGTTTGTGTCTTAGTCTTTCCCTATGCTTTAACCACGGATCTCATGGAATATCTGAGTGTCTCAACCCCCACTGAGGAAATCCTGCCATTGACACCCCTCAGAGGGGCTGGCAGAAACCCTCTTGCACAGAGGCATGTTTAAAAAGCTTTCATGAAATTTTGCATGGTAACCCAAATTAGTGCCAATACTCCTTTCCCTTTAAAAGAAGGTTATCAGGATTTCAATTTTTTTCTCCACTAGCTGAGAAATATTTCAAAACTAAATGAAAACTGGCAAGTACAGAAAGCAACCACTCTCCTTCACCCCCCTGTATCACATACAGCTGTTTAAGGACAGCACTATACTATATTGAAATTTTTTACATAATTTGTTTCTTCCTTTTTTACCACACAGAAAGTTTGGAGTCTGGGGAGAAAAAGTGTGTGGTTTTGGCCGGAAAATAAATAAAAACTCTACCAGAAAGAAATTCACATAAAACTTCCTAGAATGATGTATAGGTTGCACGTAACCTAGAGAAGAGGCAGGCACATGCTAAAAATCTGAATAGGATGTTTTTCAATGAATAAAGTCTTTTAAAACATAATAATAATATTGAGGGGAGAAAGGGGAGGACAACAGAGGTGAGCAGAGAGGTGGTTAATCAAACTACACTTAAACACTGCATCTCTAAGCATGATTTCATTCAAAGACAATCTGGGCTGCAATGTGTATTTTTAGCTCCTAAGTGGGTGCTTGTATGCCATATGTAGCTTTTTACCACAAAATGTGGTGTCCTAAATATAGGCTCCTGCTCCCGTTCGCAGCATAATTGTGGAAATCCTTGTTTTAGTCTGAAGCCACAGGGGAAGCAGCAGCTCTTAGCAGCAATGAATTTGAGGTTAGAAATCCTCCCCCAAAAGCCTGGCAAGCTTTTTTGAAGACTTGTATTAAGTTAAAACTTAAAGGGTTTCAAGGATCCTTTATTCAGTGCCCAGATTCTCTTTAATCACAGCTCATTTGCTTCCCTTGCCAATGCTTCCTAAATTCTCTCTCTCTCTCTCAAGTCTTTTCTCCTAAGATATCTCTGTGAAGGCTGTCTCCGGTGTTTTTCAGGGAAGGGGTGTGTAAAGGAGACATGGCAGCTGAAACCGTTTACAGAACCATCGTAGAACTTCTCTGAGGAAAAAAAAAAAAAGCCATAAGCAGCTTTTAGCACAAGGATTGGGAAAGAATAGATCATCAGGACTGGAATGAGGTGGAGGAGTCCGGCAAATTCAACATTTCAGAAGAGGAATGGCTCTATTTGGAGCAGAGATACAGCCAGTGGCAACATCCTGCCTTTTTTTCTTCTCTTTTTAAATTTTTTTTAAGTAGGATTAAAATCACCCAGTAGAGAGAGGAAGCAAATAAAAGAACTGGCTTAAAGGTTAGACCACCAACATCAATGAAAGAAAAGATATCTACTTGTCTCTAGCTTCCTTTCAGTTGCCTACATTTTTACATAAAAAGTATAAACAACCTTCACTTAACTGCTTGCTTGCAAAGCAATATTCACCTCTGCAGCCACCCAGAGCTGCTGCAGTGCTGTGGGAAAGCCTTGTGACAGGCTATGGAGGGGCGGGGGGAAAGAGGAGGAGGAGGAAGAAATGGCAGAGAGGAGCATGGAACCTCCAGATGTGAAATGTTAATGACTACCACATCTCCCACCCCGGCCATCCACAAGAGCAGGGCTTTGCAGCCAGCATGACCTTGAGGCCCTCTGTAGTGCCTCAAACTGCACCTGCATGGGATTAAGTATCCTGATAGTGAGTGATAGCCCTGCCAGCTCAGGCTGAAACAGCTTTCACCAGATCAAACAGCAGCAGCAGCAGCAGGAGGAGGAGGAAGAAAAAGCAGCAGAAGGAAGAGCAGAGCAGTGCCTTCCCAGCTGGAAAGAATAAGCAATAATATTGATTTAGGTTGTTAAACTTGTCTAAGGCACCACCTGCAAAAATCTGTGCATGAAATTCTTATATGTGTGCTTGGATCACTGTTGGTTGCAGCTCACCCAAGAGCTACAGCCTGGCAGATGTATATCTAGACTGTAACTCAGAAACATCCCTCATGTAGTTTGTAATTACTTTTTCACCTCCTTTTGAATCAGCACGTTTATGGTAACTGGCCTCAGAAGTGTATGGGCAGAAGAGATTTAGCACTAAGAAATATTCTAAGGCATCCATCAGGCTGCTTGGTTCAAATTTTGCTAGTCCTAAAATGAATCTGTAACATAACAGCATTCAAAATGTTCCTGAGCAGTCACGTGAGTTGAGTTTACCATGATTTTTTCAGTCCCTTGGAAATAAAACTCCTGCAGCTACGCAAGGGGCTACAGCATCAGTTGAACAGTCATTTCTGGTCAGCTGAGGGAGTGAGATTACAGAAAGGGAGATTTTATTAAAAATAGAAGAAAAGTATTGCAATAACCCATTTCCAATATATTTCTACTTGTAAAATCAAATTAATTCTACCTGAAGGCTTTGTTTGAAAACAGCATTTCCAAACTTTCAGAAAAAAAACAGCGCTATTGCTAGATTAGAGTGAGAAGCACCATTCGTCCTAAATTACTCCTAAAATTCAAGACGTTTTCTTTTTGTTGTTGTTCTCTTTGCATCCTTTATTAAGAGCCAACTATCACTTCTTGGAATTTCTATTTCCACTGGAAAGTGTTAGAAATATTGACTGATTTGACCTGCATGCCATGGAATACTGGCATGTCTAATAAAATAACCTTGAACTGCATTTATAATCTTACAATTCAGCACTTGGTAAAAAAACAGTGTAGTACTCATACACTGACCTAGATTTAAGAAGAACGGGTGGATGGAAATCTGAATGTTTCCACAAAGCTACCTTTTATTCCACTCATCTGCATCTATCCATCCTCCCAAATACACACTCCTCTTCTCTAGGCTTACAATCATAGCAGGTGAGGCATAAACACTTCTCCCACCTATTTTATTAGCAAATAATTCAGAGGAAAGTCAACTGCTTACATACCAGTGTTAAGAGAAAAAAGCAGAGAGGGAGGGCTCAGGTGCACATTTATCAGGAAAAAACCTAGATGTCCTCCAAAACTCAAGAAGGACAATAATACCCTAAAAAGGTGTCACTATGAAATGGAATTTATACACATAAATAAGGAAATATGATCTGTTCCTCTGCTGGGTAACATACTGATCACTTCTGAGTGACACTGGAATGACATCAGTAGCAG
This sequence comes from Buphagus erythrorhynchus, assembly GCA_013400855.1. Lineage (NCBI taxonomy): Eukaryota > Metazoa > Chordata > Aves > Passeriformes > Sturnidae > Buphagus > Buphagus erythrorhynchus. The sequence goes on along the minus strand of VZTT01017439.1, from coordinate 51,748 downwards.
CCAATCACAGTGCTCCCTATGTATCTGGTATTCTTGCACTATTCCATGTTTATGGATAAACACTAGGAGGGTGTTAACCCTAAGCTGTGTTTTTCTTCCCCATCATGTTCTAAATAAAGCATCTGTTTCCATCCAGCATCAAACCTGACCAAAAAAATAAAAGAAATTAAAAAATAGCAGTCTCTCATCTCAGTGTGTTCCCTGACAAATCCAGAAACAATACATGGAAAGCGGGGGAGAGCAGCTGGAGTTACATGTCATTGCTTCCTGAAAATCTGTAGGCAGCCCAGAGCTTCAGCTCAGCTCTTCCTTGGCTGGGAGATGACAACACATGAGGAAAAAGCAGGTAGGGTCAAACATTAGGTCAGGGCTTTTGTTGTCACCAAAAAAACAAATGCAATTGTTATTTCCAACTAAGGCATTTTAAACTGTCTGAACAACTGAAGTACTGTTCCTCTTCCTCCAACATCACTGCCTCCTCTGACATCTCTTTTTGAAGGGGAAAAGCTTTTGTAAGGCAAGAAATGCAGCCTATTTCTCACTGACACAGCACACACTCTCAGGCAGGGGCAGCAAGACCACGCAAGGCTACAGCTCCACACACGGCAGCGCCCAGGCTCTCACATCTGGGCACACAGCAAAGGGCAACAACCTGCACATCTGTAATTGCCAAAGTCCCTGTGCTCCCAAGCTGGGTGCTGCTGAAGGCTGGACCTTTGACAGCTTGCTGCTTTGGCAAGATCACCACATAGCAGGGGTTTTCCTTCACTGATTGGAGGTGGTGTTCCTTGCAAAAGAAAAATTCGTGAAGCTTCTTTGGTGCCAAGCAAAAGAAAACCAACCTGCCACTCTCCTTTCCCATAAACATGCCCATGAACTGACCACCTGGAGGCATGTGTGTGTGAAGGTATGTGCCTCGGCACGCACACACAAGCCTAACAATAGACTCCTTTTTCAGTTTTCAAACCTTCACCACAAGAGCAGGGTTTCTGAGGAAGCAGCTGTAGCTGGAAGCAAACATGAGCCTGAGTTCAGGACTCTGGCTTTGAGGTGAACGGGCACCTCTCAGACTGGTGTCCCATTTTCACCAACAGATTTAACAAATTTACAAAGGAAAAAAAGAAATGGTCAAAGCTAACTTCAAATGTACTTATTGGTACTTCATGTACAAATGTATATATAGGTACTTCAAAACATACTGTTTCTCCATTCATGCAAAATCCATGTACAAGCATTCTGATTATGTTATGCACCACCTTATAATTAACATGGCTCAAAGGAGCAGAGGGTGCCATATAAATATAAAGCTAATGACCTGGCTTAAAAGGTAGAACACATAATGCAAAAAAACACAGTTTTTATTGGCCACTACTTTATTCCTGTACCACTTAATCAAACCCAGCTCATTTTACTTGTACAATGTTGCTCGGAGCAAAAGCCTAGTGAGCTGGCTCTGCCATTTAACTACTTTTTGTTCAGTTATGCCTATTCCCTGGCTATGATAATACATATATTCATTACATGTAAATAGCACCACATTATAACCAAATACAACTGAACTGCATCATGTTATGATTAAAATATATATTAGTGCCAAAGATGTAATTGCCTTCTTTCCTCCAGGACATTCTCTCTTAGTCCAGGAGCCCACATTACAGCCCATCAAGATAGCGTTATTGCTGCAGGAAGGGAAATTCCAGTCTCCTACCAGGCTCGCTCTTTATATCCTTTGTGGGAACGATTCATGGATAAAGGTACAGGAACTACATCTGTGTCCACAGTTCAGAGAGCCACTCAGCACCATACACAGAGTATTACAGAATATACTGAGATGCTTTAAAAAAAAAAAAATAGAGGGGGAAAAATGAAAAATGCATCTCAGGTAGTAGAGCCTAGGGTTAAAGCCTAAACCCCATGAGGGAGATTTTAGATAACGTGGAAATTTGCTGCAAGAAGGGAATTAGAATCTAAGGGCACATGGAAATACAGTAAAAGCCTGTTTCCAAATCTGTGCTGCCAAAGGATACAACTACTTTCTCAGAAGTCACCAGCTCATCTCCAGGAAGACATGCTACCACAGCAAGGTCCACCCTTACAGGGGGAGAGAACTAAACCTGAACAATTAAGATGATTTGTCATATCAGTTAGAGAAAGTTATCCAGAAATACTGTTTTCACTGCACTCACAGCGCTTCTCTATTCTTGTTCTCCAAACTATCCAAAATTCTAACACCTTACCATGAAAATGCAAAAACTGATTTACTTAACAGCAGCACAATAACTATCCAGCTTCTGTGTTTTTTAAAGGAAAGAAAACATTTTCTGTGATCAGGACTGTGTTTAATATGAACTTACAGCTAAGAACAATTTAAAGGCCAATGCCTTTTATCTCAATGTTTAATAAGTATTCATATTTTATACTACCTTATAAACGTTGATACACAAAATCTCACAACTTTCTTCACACAGTATGTATCATTATGTCTGGGTTCAAAGCTTTCTTATAAACTCATCTGCAAACACTGCTATCTGAAAAGTGAATAGCAAGAGCATTGTACTTATATCTCTTAGAAGGGAACAGAAAGGTATGACCTTAAAACAAGGAAAAAGACACACACTTACCCTTTCTCGTCTTACTGATCAGAACAACTTCCACCAAAAGGCCACAGTCCTGCATTCATCCATCTAACTTGTTTTCTTCCAGAACTGTTGAAGCATTCACAAACCACAAACATATTTGTGAACTAAGTAAGTAAATTAAATAAATTTAGGCTAGAACACTTGGAATACTATTTTCTAATCATGAAACAAACTTCAGTAGCTGAAGGGCAAGACTCCTGGCTAATACAGTCATTACGGGCTTTTGATAAGACAATCCCTGATAAGTAGGACATGGTTTCCATGACTTCTGGGGAGGGGAAATTTTGTTTCTGTTTTTTATGGGGTTTTTTTTGGTTTTTGGGTTGGTTTTTTTTGTTTTTTTGTTTGGTTGGTTTATGGTTTTTGTTTGGGTTTTTTGGTTTTTTGTTTTGTTTGTTTGTTTTTTTTTTGGGTTTTTTGGTTTTTTTTTTTTTTTTTTTTTTTGTTTGGGTTTTTTTTTTTTTTTTTTTTGGTGGGTTTTTTCTTTTTTGAGGGGCGGGGGAGTGATGGAGTTCTGGGGTTGGTTTATTTGTTTTGGGATTTCTTTGAGAGAAAGAGGGAGTACATGCACTGTATTTCTCATAGCCTGCAGAATATTAAAACAGTGATGTAGCTTATGCATTCAAACTTCCCTGTAAAACCCTCCAGTATTCACATTTGATATCACTCAGTCCAACAGAAAATCTATAGTTAATGTAAATGGACCAGGGTTTCACAGAAAGGCTTTTCATTCTTTGGATGACCAGAAAACTTTTGCAATACACTAAATATAGACACTATGGACACTATAGACCAGTGACCTGGGCAGAATAATTAGAGGACTGAAACTTCAGGAAGGGTCCAAATTTAAGTAAGGAAATATGTAACAGCTGTACTTCAACTGCACAATAACAAACTTTTTCAATGACAAAGACCCTTTTTGTGCATTTTGCCATTTCCTGAACAAGCCTTCAGAAGAGACAGGAAGCCTGGCCATGCGGCTGCACAGTTGCTCTGACACTGGAAAGAATAAAGAATCATGGTCATTATTATTTTAAGTTATACTGCCAGAGCAGAATCTCAGTTCTTTTATTTACAATGATTTGAACCAGCTTCTATAAACTCTTATTGAAAATGCCCCTGATTTAAATCACGTGATAAAATAAGATTCTGCTGGCAAATCTGCTTTCTCCTGTTCTCACATGCACACATCGCCCAAAGAGACCAGTGCAGCTCTTCAAACATTCGCTGTGTTGGAGGAGAAAGAAGGGCAAGACCTGACTTATATCACAGACACCCACTCTAAAACAGAAAACAATATGAACAGTAGGAAGGCAGTTCCCATTCTTACAAAAAGATGTCTCATTTCATTTCAGAAAGCATTAGTAAATCGCATCCTTTTACCCAATTATTTTCTAATATTAGCTAGGCCAATCTGAGGGTGTGTGTTACAGTATCAGCATTCAGAGAAAGGAAAGAAACCAAGCAATTTATCCAGCTGTTTATCCATAACTGGTCCCTGAAGGACAGCTACGGAACAAGTGTTGGCAAGCCTCTCTGGAGGCGTGCCAGCCACCAAAACCTCTCCACCACGCCACGAGTTCAGCAGCGCACGCGTGCCCTGGCACTGCCCTGCCAGAAAAGAGTGACACACACACACACACTCATGGGGCTCACTGCACGGCAGCCACACAAGGCACCCAAAAACCAGCAGTGCTGTGTGGGCAGACCCTCCAAAGGAGGAGGGAAGCCTCCAACCATTCCCTCCGGGCTCAGACAGACAGGAGCAGATGCAGTGAGCCTCCCCATCCCTGCCCTGCTGCCCGGGTGACTCACCAGCCATCCCACTCACCCTGCCTTCAGCATGGTGGGGCTGGAATAAGTGACTGGGTGGCTGGCCCTGCTGGATTTGTGTGACTGGCATTCACACAGCTGGCTTCTCATAGAGCCAGCACTAGAGTTTCATCCTATAAATCTCCTTCCACCAGAAAACAAAAAGTACCAAAAGGTCAAGTGACAAACCATTGACAAAATCACTTCTGACACAGTTCATTCTCATAAACTAGTCATCTTCAGACTCAAAATATGAATTTCCTGTTGTATCATAGTTACTAGAATTCAGTGTTTAAGAGGAAACACTGGCAATTCTGTTGGTCAGTTTTCCTCCCTATACCCATTGAAATCACATTGTATATGTAATCAACTTTAAATGGGTTGAGTGTCAAATATTTGACCCTCTAAACTTCCAAGATGGAGCATTATGTGGTATATCTCTAAAGGCAAATTGCTACAATCAAAGCACTTGCTTTTGTCACTAAATACTTTTTTTTCCCCGAAATCTTTTTCCTTCCCAACATTATGGCTGCTTGCATTTTTCACTTCAAAAGTGGCATCAGAGTTGGCAAGATATGCAAGAGAAGCCCCACAGATAGAAACTTAATCAAGAGCAAATGTGTATTGAACTCCCAAACATAGCAGCAGGATGAATCCTGCTATCTACTCTTAGGAGGAGGAAAGAATTATCTTCCCATTAAGGCTTCCTTGGAAAGACAACAAGAAAAGGTGCCAAATAATACCAAGTATTCTGGCATCAGACTGTGAGGATAGATACTTGCCCACGAGCAATTCCACGCAAGAAATTTGCCCCACATCAGGTAGTTGCTGGGTGACCTAAATTACCTCATTAAGGACAGGATCCTGCTTGTCTCAGCTTCATCTGCCCAGAAATGAGGCATCTCCCCCGCAATGACAGATGAGCAAGGCAGCCTGTCTGGTGCAGGTCACCAGCTGAAAACACCTCTTCAGGGAGGGCAGAGATCCATCCCCCTGCCTGCAGCTCCGCCAGGGACGCTCCATCCTCTTCATCCAGCTGAAGCAGGTTTGAAGCATTCAGCACACTGCACCCAAGAGCCTGATTTGTTCAGCCTCCTGATTTCTATAACAATGTTCTTTCATTTTCCTTAAGGCATATGATGATGCACATTCAGTTGGCTAAATGTATAAAATTTTTATTTTGTAGCCATAGAGCTGTGAAATAAATAACTACTGAAATGCATACCAAGAGATATCATGACAGCATTATCAAGGAGGTGTTTTATTTTCCTATTTTTTTTTTAATTATTTCATTCCATCTCCTATTCCAAAATACCTGATGTGTATGTCCACAATGAAGGCTGAAATATGAGTAAATTAAGTATTTTTTTATATATCAATAGTGCTGCCTGTCTAATCATTAAACTAATGGTTTTTATCACATTCCTTTGGGCCGAAAGTTACTTTCAAGGGGGGGGGGGAGGGAGANGTTGACGTGGCGAGGGGGGGGGGGGGAGGGGGAGTTTGCTCCAGGCTTAGTCCTTGTATGCCAAGTTTCAGTCAGCAATGAATTTTAATGGCAAAGTTATAAACCCTTGAAAGCCAAAATTTATAATGGAAATGCTGACACAGTAACAGCTATAGCTAACAGCACAGGTGACACCACTCTAATATATTGATTCTTTGCAGTTAAACTATTCCTAAGAGCTTAAGATTTTGTGCATTTAGAAGTCTAACAAAAAAGATTTCTGTAGTTGTATTCACTCAGTTTGAAGTCAAAGACTCTACATATGCACAGCTGACTTTCTCAAGAACCTGAAGTACCTGATCAGTAGGATGTGCCCCAGGTTTGGGTGTTGTTTTGGGTTTGGTATTTTCAGTAGGTTGACTATTTTGGAAAAGTACAGTGAAGAGGAAAATCTAACCAAGGAATATGAGCAGAGGACAGAAAAAAGAATGAATATACAGCTTGAAGACTGTAAGAAATAGCAGGAGAGGAGAAACAAGGAAAAGAAAAAGAGATTTTAAAACAGCTACGAATTGTAATTCTGAGCAGGAAGGGGAAAATAAAATCCATGTTAATGAAAGAACAGGGAAAAAAGTGCACAAGGGAACAAGAGCACTCCTGGGAGACAGCAGAGCAAGCAGACAGAACAACACAGAACTGGAAAAGAGAAGGGAAAACGATTATTTTTAACATGAAACTAACAAAATCATTGCTTAGATAAAAGGAAGAGGACAGGCAGCATAAAGAGAAAATAATCAGACTCATAAAAGCTTATTTTGGTTTTGCTGGGCTGTTTCTTTGTTTGATTGGTTGGAGTTTTTTTCTATATCTTCCTTCATACGTTCCAATTGTACTCCATTTCTCTGGCAGAAGTCCAAACATTCTGTCAATGCCAGGAAAGAGGTGACCACGACATTTTGCACTTTCAGCTGAAGTCAAACAGCTGCTTGTTTTGGGGTAAATCCTGACATTAATAAAGGACCTCTTTGATCTACCTGTCTCAATCACAAGAAAATATTGTATTTCAGATTCTATGTTAATAAATGTCACTGCCATCCAAAATGACCATATGATGCTAGGCTGCTTTCAAAGCAAGATGAAGAGATTCACAAATAATCAAAACACTCTGCAGGAGTCATTTGTGAACATATAAAAAATACAGCACATGAAACTGAAGCTCCAGATGCTTACAGGTAAGCATAGTATTTTATGCAGCAAAGGAAGAGGGGTTTTTTATTGTTTGTTTTTAATAAACAGCATATGGACAAAAGAGCAATACACACATTAGAATTAGGAAAGGGGAAAAAATGTAGTATAGTCTGGAGAAATCCAGACCAGTGACTTGGCTGCAAAGGCCAGCACAGAGCAAGCTCCTTCTGCACCATTATGAGGCTTTGAAAACTTAGAAAGAAGATGAAAGTGGGTCCCAAGGTTGCCCTCGATGCTCCACATTCACAGCTATTTTTGTACATCGCCCAGAATTATGGAAGCACTAAACGTCAAGAAGAAGCCTTTTCTCTTTCCATAGGTTAAGATAATGATGCATTATTTTAAGAAATGGAAAAAAGCCCCTTCTCTCCCCTCCTCCCTGGCCACTGCATTTTATTTAAGGACATGTTTTTCTGAAGTTAATAGCTCTGACAGTCCGCCAGGCCAAACAGTCATAAGCAGCAGTAATTCTTGAGCAGCTCTGAAGCTCAGTCTTAAATACCACTGGAGTCCTGTGTGCTGAGCTCTCCCTCCCAGCCAGGCTTATCCCGTGCTCTCACCACTATTACCCTTCTGCTTAAGAGCAAAGGGCTGCAGGGTAGAGGGTCAGGCCATATGTAAAGCCTGAATTAAGTTTTAAGTCAATACTGTGGAATGGCTATGCTATTTCCTCTTGAAAACCCAAACACTGGTGAATCTCAAATGCACTGGGCATACTACATGACAGGAAAATGATCTTATTTAATCACTGGGGGGAAAAAAAGGCATGCAGGTTTCTGCTGGTGTGCTACTGTAACATTTGGCACAATCTCATTGGAAGGATTGTGTCATGCTGACAGATTAATGAGCTCTAAGAGAAATGAGCAGATAAATACAGAACAAGCAGGCGACCTGCACTGACAGAGTTACTGCAAGTAAAGGCTCTGTGTCTCGCCTGTATTTGTCTGTGCTCAGCAGACTCAACAGATGAGAAAACATAAATGGAACAAAGCCAGAATACAACTTTACAGACAGAGATGGTAATTTTATAAAAATTATGCTTCACCCCACCAATTAAACAGGTTTCATATATACTGAGAGAGAAGGAAAGAAATTCCCAAAACACAAGAAAAAAAACCAAAACTGACCTAATGAATGATATAAGGGAAAGATAAATCCTCTCTTTCTCTTCTTTCCATTCCTTAAACAGTAACTTTTTAATTCAATAGTATTTTATATTACTTCAGGTTAGTGATTTAACCTATCAAATTACTGTAGCATACACTCTCTTTTCTATAAGAAACCAAAAAAAAATTTAAATTAAAAATTTAAATAAAACTAAATTAAAGAGTAAATAAGAAATGCTGGTACCAGAGGGATGCCTTCTGTTTATGATCTATTCCTGAATTGTGTTCTCTGACCAAAAATAACCTATTTTAAAGCCAAATAAGGAAATCTATAGTTCACAAAACTTTATAAGGTAGTTAAAACCAGGAGAATGATCTGAACTGCTTCTGACTACATCAGAAAAATTGGAACAAACTATCAAGCTCAAGACTATTGAGAAATAAGAAATAAAAGGAAAATGTTGAACTATTTCAGAAAGAATGAGTAAGAAAATTTCAATTCCCATATCCAGCTATTCAAAGACAACAAACCCTAAAAGCATAAATCTCATAGTCAGCTCAAAAAATGTGGAAAGCATGGATTACTTCTTATTTCAGTCAAACCTATTTGGTCACCCCTAAATCAATATTTTCTAAGATGTTTTGGAAAAAAAAAATTAAAATGGAACAAAAAAAGAAGAAAAATTATCGTCCTGAAGTGTTGGCACTTCCATGGTTTTCCAAACATGCTGTGCAGCTGCGATTTGTTTGTGGTCTCTCAGGACAGCTAACAAGTTTCAGAATATTGGATTCCTGTGATGAACTGCTGGAGACAGCCACAACTGAACCCAGGCAGTGTCAATGCAGGAGACTGCCATGGTTATTCCCATGGCACTGCCCATCCTTGCTCCTGGCAGCTGCCCACCCCACCCAGCAGGAGCCTGGGCTGGTTTCCACAGAATGCTGCTCTCAATTTAAAAACACTGGTTTGGGTTTACTGCACTGAGCTGGGAGCAACTGAAATGGAGGAGAAGTTTCAAAGGGGTATTTTCCAGCTGAAAAGAAAGTCTCCCCAGTGGAAGGGAAGGGCAAACAACATCAGATTTGTACCACTTTGGTCACCTGAGGTTTAGCTCTGCTCTGATCCTGAGCTGACATGAGGCAAGCAGCAAAGGCAGAGCTTATTGTAATGATAGCAGCATGCAGAAGATACCAGCAATTATGCCAACCACGATCCTAACTAATTATTTATCCAACAAGATGAATGCAGGAAGGCAGAAGTTAGAGACTACCACCAGTGAACACTGCTACACACCATCAGCATCTTCCTGCAATTTTAAGGACATTTGGATCCAGAAGTTCAGAATCAATTGTTTAGGTTCAAATTATATGAACTTTAAAACTGTAGAGTCCAACCATCAGCCAGGGATTGCCAGGTCCACTCCTAAATCATGTCCCTAAGTGCCACTTCTACATATCTTTTAAATATCTCCATGGAAGTATTTCTGGTAAGCAAGTTTTGTGAGGAAGAAGCTCCTTCACATCCTGCAAATGTCAGTTTTTTACCTCCTCTAGCAACACAGGTACCTGAGACTGGAGATCAACCCTGTCACCTTTGCATTTGGTGGTGTTAAACACAAAGGAAATGACATAAGTTCAAAGACTGAATTCAAGCAAGAGCAATGGACAATGAAGCAGTGTTGGCTTGCATAAAGCAGCCTTCCACTTCTGCAGAGCTGAAGATAAGCATCTCTAAAATAATGAACTAAGACAAAATAACAACATACTACCACAGCCATAAGAGCCCTAAAATAGGAGCCTCAGCAGCAATTGTAACTAGGCATTGGTTATTTCCTGGATTATGCAGTCAGAAGATTTCTATTTCAGATTTCTTTATGCTCTAAGAGATCATTAACATCACCAAGCTATTCTCTGTTTAGGTAGAAGCAGCATCTTCTTTCTCACTAACAGAATATACTGAGAAATGAAAAATGAGAAATTGAGAAATGAAAAATTCAGGCAATATTGCCTCAGCAGTTCTTGGGTGCTTGGCAACTATTCTAACACACTCTTCCATAGTACCATTACTATGATAAGAGATTGTGATTCTTGAGTAAACACACAGGACATTCAACGTAAGTATAACCATAAGACATGGTTGATAATCCTTGTGAAGTTACTTGTTTTTGCACAAAAATCTTGGGGTTTGTGGTGTGCTATGTGTACAGCAGGTGATAATGCAACAATAGGTAAATCAAGATAAAGGCAAAGCAGGGCAATGAAACCTTTGAGCATGAGGATCTTTGAGTTGCATTTAATAGTAAATACCTCAATTTTGCAACAGATTGTCCCAAAATTTTCATCATACTTTCACAGCAATGACAGATTGCCCTTTCAAGGCTTAAGGGGAAGGAGGGAGAAGAAAGAAGAGTGCTTATGATATTTTGTTTAATTCTCTGATGGCATTTTAAGTTCTAAGGCTGCTAAATGGCAAGGTTGCAGGAAATTCACAGTGTATGCTATTACAGAAAAAGTTTAGCACATCACCCAGCAACATGATATACTTAGCAACTGAAAATTCAGGATCCTTTGGCCTAAAAAAATAGGAAGAAGAAACCCCCTTTCCCATATAATCAGGGGTATTTCCCTGCATACCAGACAGCCAAGGTTTGGGGCATTTGCAAACAGCACTTACAAGTTTATTGGCAGAAGCCAAAATATCTAGCTGGGAGATTCTTTCTTTCTGTGTCTCCTATTACTTTAAAATTTCTGGTCTCTTCCTTTTTTTTTATTGGGACACTGACTGCAGAACGTTTATCTGAAAGGAGTGCAAGTTTGTTTTGTTGGGAAGTTTTTTAATGGTATTTGATGATTCCTTTGAGTCCTCTCTGTGCAACAATTTTTTTCTAGTTAGTTTCAAATATAACATAGGTTTTGTTTGTTGGCTTCTGGAGAGAACTGGCTATAAAATTATTGTGTGGTTAAATTCCCTTCTCTAATCTGTGACTTGTTGAGGGTCCTGCCTGAGGCTGTTGTAGTATTACAGTGGCTTTCAGTTTCCAGGGGCTGCACTAAGGCAGTCTATTAAGAATATAGGCATTAGAGTGAGAAAAGGCAAGTGGGTTTTGCTACTAGACCTAGGAGGAAGTTTTAAGCCAAAGATGTGTTTGAGAGCCAGAGAGGTATTGCAATTTTTTCTACTGTCACTGTCTATCTTTAACAAATAGCATCTCCCTAAGTAGTACAGACTTCCAGATTTCTTAATCTGTCATCTAAGTGAACTCAAAGTTCCCAAGACACGAAACAAAAATGGAAGCACACATCCAGCATTTCCTTGGTTTCACAATTAAAGAAACTATGGAAAGTTCATCAGTAGTCTCTATTTTGTCCAGTGTCTCCAGAAAGCAAGGGATAGAACGACCAGCAAACCCAATGAACCTTCTCCATTTTGCATAGCAGAGTCTCCTCTTGGCATTGTGAACCATAAGAGAGAAGCTTGCTGTCACTTACACACCGGTAAACACAAGAGTAAAAACGTTTTGGAAAATGTGGAAGACAGTATCTAGTGGTAACATGATTACATTTTGACTGCTGCTTTTAAAGACATAGCAGAACAATGCTTGCTATCATGGTGACGCTACCTACGGCTACTAAAATCCTGAGAAGGTGGGAGTCAAAAAAATTCATCTTTGTCACTTTGTTCCTACTCTAACAAGTACATCATGGGATAAAAAATGCATTGAAGGACAGCACTGCCACATACTCAGGACTTTATCAGAAGTCTCTTGGTGTTTTGGGAGAATTTTTTACATACTTAAAACACCTAGCATGGCAATTATATGAAGTAATTAAATGAGAAACTCTGCTTTCTTGAGCCTGTTATTAGTGGAGAAGAGTTCTTAAAATAAAGATTTCCAGTATCACATCACTGACTAAGCAAAAGTTTTTCAGAAGGCATATAAAATGTAATACTTTTAACATACCCACACATAAAATGGACCAACCCCTCCTCAGAGGGAGCATCCTGAAACCAGTGGTGCAGCCACTACTCTGACAAAACCCAATACCCTGCTAAAACCATATAGCCTCAGATCCTGCTCACAGCAAGCTAAGTTGTTTGGGAAGAGCTGATTATTCTTGTGTGGAGGAGAAAATACAATCTTCATTAGAGGAGAGGTCAGAGATTGTCACTACTCATCTGCATGCTACATCTCTCCATTAAACTATATTAAAACATTATGGGTATTGCCTATGATATCATTCCCTAACCTTGTATATTGTCACTGCCATCTGTTTCTGGGCTTGAGAGGATTATTTTTTTTTTATTTTTGCCAGTTTTCAATTTCAGTGTAACAACTTTCACAAGCAATTCAATTAAACTGATATTTTAGAAGAAAATATTATACTCCCCCAAAATCAAGTTACAGTCATGAACTTCAGTCTCCTCCTCCTATCAGTGTGATAATTTTAACCAAATAAGGCTTTGCAGTTTTTCTGGCTCAATTTCCACATATATGTAACTAAATTATTTAAAATCCATTACTCTTTTACCCACATAAACAGGTTCTCATTCACATTTCTCTTATTCACATATGCACAGAATTGCAGAATATGCTGAGTTGGAAGGGACCCACAAGGATCATCAAAGTCCAACTCCTGGCCCTGCACAGCACCATCCCAAGAGTCACACACTAGGTGCTTGAGAGTGTTGCCCAAACACTCCTTGACCTCTGTCATGCTCGGTGCTGTGACCACTGCCCTGAGGAGCCTGTTCCAGTGCCCAGCCACCCTCTGGGTGAACTTCAACATGTGAAAGTGATGGATTTGGATGAGATGCTGAAAAGTAGTGCCATGGAGCAGGCCCTGGGGGCAAATTGAATCTAAGTCAGCAGTGCCCTGGCAGCCAGGAGGGCCAACCCTGTCCTAGGGTGCATCAGGCACAGCATCAGCAGCCAGGCAAGGGAGGGGACTGTCCTGCTCTTCTTTGAGCTGGGGCAGCTTCACCTTGAGTGCTGGGGAATGCCACAATGTAAAAAGGATATCAAACTGTTAGAGAGTGCCCAAATGAGGGCCATGAGGATGGTGAAGGCCCTTGAGGAGAAGCTGTGTGAAGAGCAGCTGAGGTCACTTGGTCTGTTCAGCCTGGAGAAGAGGAGACTGAGGGGAGAGCTCATCAGAGTCTGCAACTTCATGAGCGGGGAAGAGGAGGGGCAGGCACTGATCTCTGCTCTGTGCTGACCAGTGACAGGACCCACGGGAATGGCCTGAAACTGTGTCAGGGGAGGTTTAGGCTAGATATTAGAAAAAAATTGGTGTATGTGTTTAGGTGTAGACTAAAAACTGAGGGTCACTGAGTCTGATATTTGGTTGCCCTCTCTCTGCCTGTTTCATAGGGAGGACAACAGATGACCTTTTCTTCCTGCTTCTCTTGCTCAACTCACTATTTGTTTTACAATTCATTCAATATAATGGCCAGTTGTGATTGAAATTAATTCAGATCATCTTCCCAAATCCTTTGGATTTAGACTGTTTGAACCTGCTAATTTACATGGCAGTTCTAATTTTTTTAATGGCACCCTTAAAATCCTTTCCATGAGCAGCCAGGTTTGCCTGACTGCCAGTCTCTCTCTTTCCTGGACCCTACACTCTCTCATCAGAAGCATTTTGAACTTACTCTTTACTGGCATGTGATACCCACAGCCACTGAACAGTACAGAATATGTGGACTAAATATTCACACACACACATAAGGCCCCTTTCTCATTTAGAACAGGACAATAAGTGAAAAAACTTTGCTTATCTCAAGCATGTAATTTTCTCATTTAAAAGCAACGAGCTCTGGAATAGGTTGAGAAGTACTACTCTCCATGCTTACTGTGTGCACTTTAGAAAAAATACCATGGACATGATATTGTATTTTGATGTCTGATTTACATATCTGCACTATGAACAGCTTATTGTATAATAATTCAGTTACACTAAAATCAAAACTGTGTTGGTTTTTTGTGTTAAATGATCCCCCAGCAGCAGCTGCAGATACACAGGGAACATGTGGTTCTGGACAGCAGACCCATTTGTAGGCTAACCAAACATCTCAAAAAGGAAGTTTTCAGTTATCACAGTCCAAGTACATCATTTCTACTGGAAGGATATTGCAATCTGCAGATTAACAATGAATTAAATTTATATTAAAAAATAATATCCTGCATTTTACATGCTAAATTAAAACAGATGTAATTAAAGCCTTTGAAAGTAATTTTGGCTGGTGCTTCATTTATATCTACAGCTAAAACAGACACTTTCTCAGGCATTTGTGCCAAATTTGACTAATTTTTCTGCTCTGTGCTTTAATTACTGTATATGCTTTCCTGTTGCAGTTAGAAATACCCATTACACACTTGAACAGCCAATGCTATGAGAAAGTGTGTGCTTTTTTTTTAAGCCTAGTGGTATTCCAAATCTTTATGTGATAACGGCAAAGCTCACGGATGCTTCTGCTGCACACTGCTACAGACAGTCTGTACACAGACACACCCCAGCTTGACCCACAGCTGACCTTGGCTGCAGCACACCCAGAGCAGCATCACAGATGTAAGAGAAGCTACTCAGCACCGTGCTCCACGTTAGACTGAAATGCCACTGCACTTCTCCTGCTATGGCACCTCTTTTAAAGCCAACTTCAACAAACATTTTCTTCTCAAAGAAGACTGGTTTGTTTGGACTTAAGATTGCTTGCATCCCCATCCCTCCTGTGCAAACACACAAAAGGCATTCCAGCCAAGCACCCAGTTCCTACAGCATAGTCCTGTACCAGCATCCCCAGGGAATCCCAGCCTCCTAATGTACAGGCTGAATCTCAGGGTCTTAATAAAAGCTATTCCTTAAATTCAAGAATCTGTGACAACAAGTTTTGTAAATCACCCCTTCTAGTGCAAGTTCAAGGTTTCAGTCCACTTGCAAAGTTAAACAGGAGGAATTTCAAGTGCAAAAACCCCATAAACTACTGCAATCCAGTCCTTGTTTTGCTTGGCTTAACTGCTGAGTTACCTCCCCAGGCAGCCAGCTACAAGCTGTTAGTGGAACTGGAGTTTTAGATAATACAGAGATCTTCCTGCAAAAACAGCCTTGTTCTCCTCCCTGGCTTTGTAGACCAAACCACATGATGAAGTCACCTCTAAATGTGTGTACCACATACTCTAGGTATGTGTGTACTTACACGTTGTCTATGGTTAACAGTGACAGATGAGTGAGCAAATTCCCCCTGAATTAAACAAGCGATGTCAACACCAAATGCTTCCATGAGTCTACATTTCAAGAAAATGGGAACAGCTGCAAGCAGGAGAAGGCAATCATGGCTGTCTTAAGGTCAATTATGCGGAAGGATTTGCAGATAAAAAAAAAATGAAGTGGATTTCAAATAGCAATTTCTGAAAGTTTGAGATATTTTAAATAAGAATAAAATGTGTACTTTTTAGGAAGTTATGAGTCAGACTCTCCACTCAGTTGTATAAGCAAAAATTTTAACTCATCACAGAGACATCAAAAGAACTGTTTTTTACACCTCTGTGGATTTGAAATATTAGAACTTGGCCAATTTTTTTTTTCTAGGAAGAAATATGCCTTTGTGTGTTGACTGGTAAAAATAAGACAAGCTATATATAAGAAATGTTCATGTCCATTCTACCAATATTTGCATAATAAATATTCTCTTCATTTCAGTAAAATTCAAAACAACTATATGTGATAATGTAAATTATTTCCTTAGTGTGGAGAATATGCAAAGGACTTAATGCAATCTAGTTTTTGTCCTACAAAAGTGTCCAGATTCAGGCTGTACGGGGATTTCTGCAATCTGATCCAGTGAAAGATGATGCTGCCCATGGCAGGCAAGCTGGACTAAATGATATCTTTACATGTTCCTTCTAAAACCAAACCATTCTGCAATTCCATGAACAAACAGAAGAATGCATCACTGTTCTCAGAGTAGATGTTTCAAAATTACAGTCCCTCTTATGAACAGCGTCCACTACAAAAAAGACATTTTTATGCTATGTTAGGAGGATTTTCCAGTAAGAATGTCTAAATGGGGAAATAAGAGAGTGAAACAAAATATGAAAGCTACTCAAAGCAAGTCTGAAATTATCAGACATTTTCCTAATGAGCAAGTCACATGCATGTTTGACCCACAGTAAGCTTTACCATGAAAATCTCTACACTCCTGCTGTGGAGATTCAGGCACACCTAGGTGTAGATCCTAGCCTGGAGCATAAAACCAAGGCAGTACCCAGCCCTGTGCCAGGAGAACTACACTGCAGGAAGGAATTGTGCACCCAAGTCCTGGAGCTAGTCTCAGATACAGGACCTGGAGCATGGCCTTTTTCTTTATGGTGGCAGTGTTTACCTGCACTGAAATTCGGTGTTTACCATTACAAAGCAGTGGAGCTGGGCAGTCATCCCCTTTGAACAAACAAAAAAGCTTGCATGTTATGTTTTGTACACCTTTCCCAAAGCTTCACAAAATTCTAGACTGCCAAAGCATCAAAACCTCCTTTTTTGCTTATTTTTAGATTCTTCCTCAAGGAAGTACAGCATGTGAATCAAAACCTCTCTACTTTGCCTGCCATTTGTGGATTTTTAATAGATCTTGGGGTAGTAAATACTCAACTTTCCTTATGATAAAGGCTCTATTTTGAAACATAGAATACTCAAAACTTGCAATACAGTCCCTCAAAGAAAAGAAGATGAAAGTTTTAAACCAGTATGCATTTGGAAAGCTCTGAGAAGTCAGCACTTTCCATCTGTGATACATATTCCTATTTTTATTGCATTCATTCCGTGGAAGAAACCCCTACCTTCACTGCATTTCTTTCCCCCATCTTATCAGTGCACGCCCTTGACCAAAGTACAAAAAACACCATTTACCAGCACTCTGCAGGTGAAAAACTATTCCTCTGTATAAATTATACATCTTGGGAGCTCAACATTTCTTTCATGCTGAAAACCTATTCAAGCCTTCCCTCATCTGTGGGCTAAGTGGTTTGCTCCAGCCAGGGGGGCCGACAATTGCTGATATTTCAAGAAACCTAATCTCTTAATGTTTGGGATCAGACGAAGGGTATGGCCATAAAAGAGACAGCTTGAAACAGGCCTAATCTCCAGCATATCTGAACCTACAGATGGCAGAGACTCTGAGCTGCCACCAACATAGATTGGGCTGACTGGAGTCTGCCTGCCCAAGGGTGGTCCAAGCACAGCGATTCAACCACACACGGAAATCTCCCATGGTCATATTTCTGTCCTGGGCAAGCAAAGAAAGGATTGGTGCTGGCTTGGATCGAGCATGCACCACTTCAGACAGCAGCAATGCTAGACTGCCAACCAGACAATATTCCTGCTCAGCCCTGCTCTGCTTGTGCCTAAATTCCTGCTTCTTCGTTTCCAGACTGCCACCTTTCCTTAGGTCTGCCCCTTCACTGGTCACTCTGTGCCTGAAGATTTCCTGACCGGACAACCCCGTGCTGCCTTTCCCAGTTTACAGTCACAGGCAAGTTGTTACTCTTTACAGAGATGCTGAACATTTTCTCAGGCAGATGCAGCACTGATCTGCAACACAGCAGAGGCTCAGCTTTTCCATTCATCCCACTCCAAACCATAAGGGTACATACCCTTGTCTCTCCTCCAACAGAGCAATAAGCACTACCCTACACTATTTCATTCCTTGTAAAATATGAGCATTTACACCTTAGCTTAACTAGGGGGGGTCAACATGCTACTTGTAAACATTCTAAA
>VZTT01017439.1:4178-23973 GCA_013400855.1 Buphagus erythrorhynchus | reverse complement strand
CATCAAAATCACTTGGCTCAAAGAGTGCTGGAGCAAGGGTATAGTGAAAAACAAAAGTTCATGTGGAATTCTATTGAGACTGTGGCTCCTGGGCCATCCCTAGAGACTGTTGGTAGTCTCTACAGTTTCAGAAAGTGCTCCACAAAATAATCATGAAGAGGGAAGAAAACTAAAAGCACATTCCTGAGCATGCAAGCAAGAAAACTGGAGAGAAATAAAGAGCAGGTCACCAGTCAAAGTTGAGTGTGATTCTCATGTCATCTCACAAATGAGAAACATTGAAACAAAGCACAATGTTATCCATACATTTTTCTTTCTCTGAAAAAATAAAAAGGTATTAGGTTACCTGCTGATGAAAGACAGATTGATGAGTACTTTTACAAGTTATATTTCTTTGAATACATATACTTGGCACACTGCCTCATAGGGCCATAAACTTTGAAGCAAAAATAAGGAACGCAAAAGCACAAGACAGAACCCAAAATGCTTTCCGGCTCTTGGTGCTAAGTGTGGGCCCAAGCAGAACCTTAGACCATTTTTGGGGAGAACAGCCTTCATGCCTTGGCTTCAACATCAGGATCTCCCAGCAGGTAAGCCAGATGGACACTGTGGCATTTTTTAAACAGACCACCAATCTACCAACCAGGACTTGTTCACCACCAAAGCCCAAATGAAGCAAAAGACAAAGTTAATATCAAGATCTAACCTTTAAAATTAGACAGCTTTCATCTGTTTGATTTCTTAAGCCAATCAGGGCAGTCACATTAGTCAATTTTAATTACCTGACTTCCTTCCCAAGGAAATGGATACAAGTATTGCTTTGTCTACTCAGATAATGGTACTGCCTGAGGCTGGCAGTCCTAAAATGCTGGGGAGAGAGTCAAGATGACCAGAATCAAAATCCTTCCACCTTCTCCTTGCATCTCCATCGGAGACAGGAGTGCCCTGAAGGATCAGACAATTGCCTTGAGCAGTGGCTTGGCCCTTTACACCACTTGCCTGAGTGGAAAGTAGCTGTACCAGAGTCATCAACAGCTAACTGAGATATTACTGAGTGAGGAAGCCCCTGCCAGCAGCCTCTCTGCTCTCCCCCATTCCTGAGCAGAGGCGCTGCTTGGAGATGAGACAGTGGGGTCTATGTGTGCAACTGAAGAGAGTTGCTCACCCTAGAAATCCTCCTTTTCTATCAGGAATGATTAAAAGCTGCTAATTCTAGCTGTGGAAATCAGTCATGCTCTTCTGGAGCAATCAGGTGTATCCTGTGGGTATTGCTGGCTGCCAGGCTCAGTTCCAGCACCACCGTCTGCATGATGCCCCTTCTTCCTTCACACCAAGCAAAGTTCTGGGGCAGAAGATTGTGTGAAAAGCATCAGAAAACTTTGTTTCCTTCACAAATACTATCAATACTTCTCAAAAGAACTAGAGTGGGAATTATTTTACAAGAAAAAGATCCTTTGTAGGCCAGGGACTAAAGCACTACCATGAACTAGGTCAATCCCATCATTTGTTACTGTTCAAAAGTATAATAACAGCGGGAAGAGAGGGTCAGGGTGGAATAATCATTTGTTAACAATTTTAATAGTAAAGCTTTATTGGTTTTCCCTATGGATTCTCATAGTTATTATAGTGAAATTAAGTGTTTTTCCTCCAAGTGAACTCTTGTTAATCCTTTTATTTAGGTTCAGAGCTACAGTACATGACCCTGCAAGAACATTCATCTACAGTCACAGCTGGAGCTGCAGACTCACTGGCTTGAAGGAATTAATTTCTTTGCAAGGCGGAAGCAACTGAAAAGCCAAAGACTTATCTACAGAGAAATCTAAATTTCACAAACTTGTACAAGGAATAGGACAAACCAAAAATCTATAATCAGACACCTCATCAAAGAGCAGATGTGAAAAAACTCTGGCACATTAGTGGGATACAATGTGGGGGGGAGTATTCCAATGGTTTGTCATACCACATAACAATCTCTAGGTTTAAAAAAAGAAATCTGAATTTTATAACCAGATTAAATTTTATTCCAATGAACTGCCACCAAGAGGACATTCAGACTTCACAGTGCTTAACCCCAGCCACCTAGACTTTCTATTATCTCATACCTTTGACAGTAACTTATTCATTTGCAAGATTATCTGAAGCAAGTTATAACATTACCAAGCAAAAAAGCCTGTTCTTGCTTCACCTTGGTTGTCAAATTCTCAGCCCATTTTCTCCCATGTAAGTAAATAACTGGAAAGTCAGACTGTTTGACTGGGCATAATAGAAAAGATTGTCACCAAAAAAAATATTGTAAAGTAGAACCTTGGCCATCAGGTCGCCAAGTGTAGATATTGAAACAGGTCATGAGCCGGCAGAACTTAAAAAAGGAGTGACAGCCAGCAACCTGGAATCTAAAATCTGGATTTTCTGCGTTTGATGGTATTGAAGAAAGTACTGCAAAAGTAGTTTTTAATAGTTTAATTTTCTCAATATAAAAAAAAAAAAAAAAGGAAAAGAAAATCCATAAAGCAGTGTTCAAATTCAACATTTCAACAAGAAGCCTTAGATAAGCACCACACTCCTGTGTTATACAGAATGCAATGAGACATTAACTTGATCGTGCATGAGTACAGTCAGCACCTTTCTAATTATATGAAAGTTTGACCCATTAAACTGATTGGAAATATTTGTACATCCACAAGCATTCACAGCAATTTATTTTGAGCATATTGCACTGAAATATTTACTTATGCTCTCTGAAGCTGAGCATCCCTGACACTTTTGAGACCTCAATATCTTGAATTTTTCAAATCATTGCTTTCCTAATCAAGGAATAAAGAGACATAAAAGCTTCATTTAATGAAAATAATTTAGAAGCAGATCTTTTTTTTTTTTAGGAGAATCTAAGCACAGAAAACCAATAGTACTTTTAATTCTTGCTCATATTTTAATTTAAGTATTGAACTTGATTACATTTACAATAGATTTCCAGCACATTCTCGCTGAGAAAATATTACAGTCACACTGAAATTCTTAAAAGCATTTCTTTTAAACAGCATGAACCGGTCTTTACTAGAATTGTTAAATAGCAACTACCAATTAAAGGAAAAAAAAGCCAAATAAATTTCAATTACTTTGATTTAGATATAGGATTTTTATCAGTATAAAGTGAAAATATATTTAATTAAATCACACCAATGATGGAGCATTCTCATTGCACATTTATTTTATCCTACTAGTGCATTTAGCATAGCTGCCCTCAATAGTGTCTTCTCAAAGAAACACTGCTTAGATGATTCAGGTCAGACTTCACTGATTAAAATTATCACATTGACATAGGGCATCCACTAAGGAATCCACATACAGGAAAGAGCAAGTGCTGTGCAGCCCTGGGAGGTTTCCCTGCTGCTCTCTTCTTGGATGAGGAGAACAAGATTTCAGCAGCAAAGGCCAAGGGGAACACCAAGCCCCTCCACACCAGTGCTGAAGGCTGGGCTGGACACAGATCCTTCCTCCCACTCTACAAAGAGGTTCCCTTCTAAGCACTACTTGCTAAACAGCTTATTCCTTAAGAGATTATCTATCAATGTAAATTCATATTGCACTAACACTGCTGCACATGTTGCAATCATCAGCTGACAAAGAATGATGCAGTAATACTGTTCTGATGCTTTTCCTCTTCTGGTGTTTCTTAATAGCACTGATTCTCCCAAAGGAAGAAAATCCCTGAGCAGGAGCAGTTGGGTTACGCAGATTAGAGTGGCCTTTGAAGATGAGCTGCACCAACAGCATTCACAAGTTAATAAGGCTGTGAGCAATTAAACCAGAGCTTGACACAGAAATATTAAGGATCTCCAGCAGTAACCTGGCTGACCTAGTGGCAGCACACTGCCAAACAGTCAGAAAACTCCATCATTGTTTCTTTCCTAAGTACCAAAATAACAATTCACTTACAAAAGTCATCATGGGCTATAATGGCACCACCTCCCCCTCCTTTTTAATTTTATTCTTTTCATTATCATTATCCCAGGTGGCTTCCAGGAAGTCCCTTGCAAACTAGTCACTATTATGAAGTTGGCCTATTTTAATCACAGTCCCTTGACAAGAACAGCTAATTATCTAACTTTTCTGTCTGAACTACCAGATGGCTTTAGTTCTATACTTAACTTTTAGTTTCCAGCAACTAGTGATACTTGCACATTAGAAAATGTAAAAGATTACAAACAGAAATAATGCCAGTACCAACATCAGTACCTCAGACACAGGCAGGATAGAAACATATGTATCTAGAGCATTCTTCCACTAAAATAATAAAGTTACTTAAGATGGCAAGCATATGTCAAGTTTTCTTTTCTTATAGGATTTCTCAAAGGTGTGCCAGTAGGTTTTTGTTGCTATTGCATTGTTTGGTTTTTATGTCTTTAAAAAACATTAGCATCCACTTCAAGGAAAGCAAAGGGGAGGTCCCATGTTGTTCCCACCTGCTCCTTTTGCACTTTCCCAGTTGTCCTCCTCCTGAGACCCACTTTTGGCTGCACCTACTTGCCTGAGACACCAGGAACATGCCCACACTGCATGCCATGGCCCAGCACACCTTGGCACTGAGCATCTGGAACACATCTGAGCATAGTGTACCATGGGAGTACACAAACACTCAAGTTCAGGGGATGGGATTGCAAGATTGTCATCACTGACAGTGCAATTAGCAAGTGCAGCTTCCATGTGCTTGCCAAAATGTGTACCAAAGCAGGCAGACATCTGCTGGTTCCAAAAACTGGAGTTCAGGCAGGGTTTCAGAGCATCCCTGTCCATGACATGGTGCAGTGCAGACATAAAACAGGGAGGGAATCTGGCCTGTGTGCATTGGGGCAACATTTACCCCTGGTATGCACAAGGAAAATACAGCTGACTATGACTAAAGGCAGTGAAGATCAACCAACAACAAGACAAGGCCAAAGATCAGCCAAGTGAAGGAGTTTCGTGCATAGGACACTGTTACGCAGGAAGGCAAAACCACTGGATATTAACCATAGCAAACATATCCCTTATGAGTCATGCTCATAAAAATACAGGCAATTCCCTTTTATATTCTTCTCACTATACTTAAAATCTAGAGCTTATTACATACACCTATTCTACACTTCCAAAAATCTTTTTTCCCAAAATACAGCAGCAATGCAAACATTGATTTTTTTTTTTTTTACTATTGGTTACAACTTGTGTGAATACCTGTAGCCACTCAGTGATGTTGCAACATTCACTACAAAATAATTGAAGAGTCCAGACTTGAGAAAATTCCTGTTACTCTGACAACACAGAGAAATATTAATTTCTTTTAAAAAAATGTAGAAATGGAGTCTAATATCTGGATATAAAAACAGATGGAAAAGCATTGATAGGTAAGAAAACACTGTATTCAAGTTTCTAAAAAGACACTACAAGAAATAGTAAATAAAATTTCAAACTGTGTTTTTTATTATTTTTGTATCTGTGCATCTTTAGACAGTCACTCACTTCTAACCACCTGCTCTAAAAGGTTTAGAACAAAGAAAATACCTTCACATTCAGAAAGCAAATTTTTAGTTGTATTAGATCTAAGAACATACACACTTAATTTAATTATACTGATAACAAATTCAGGGAGAACCACTGTTTTTTTTTCTTTTTAAAGATAGCAATCATTTACTTCTGTGAATAGCTAGAAACAGCAACACAACCATATTAGCATAGTGATAATATAGCATACACAATCAGACAAGTGCCCCTGGGTACCATCACAGCAATATTTGGATGCCTTAGTGTAAATAACAATCAGAGTTTTCTCAGATTTACGCAGTGGCTCTGAGGTAGGACAACAGGAAAGAAAGGCTCTCCTGCCACACCAGTGACAAAACTGATTTTTGCTGGAGTAATGGTTGTTACAGCTTCCATTTGTAAGGCTGCTCATCTCCAAATTCATTGTGGCAAGGTTGCTCATTAAATTAATGGAACATCTCTAGACTGATGAACTTGGGACAGTTCTCAGATTTGGGTCTGGATTCCAAAACCAGTTTGATCTTCTCAATCTTAAGTGGAAATTATGTCAAGTTTCATTTTCTGCCACTAGAGTCCAACTGAAGTCAGTTCTTGGAACAAGTAATTCAATAGAAACCCAAAACAGAAGATCCTCCACCCCTTTAATATTTGCTTGAAGGTATTTATGAGAGATTTATACATGCAAACCTTCCCAAACTGAACAATAATTTACATCTGTAGAATCCATAACATTAATCTTGCAACAATCACACTGTAATATCTATTTTTAGAGTTTTTGGAGCTAATTTAAGAGTCAGTGCTGAGCATAAGAGGTCTTGGGAAACTGACTTGTAACGACAATCTCTAGTTATATTTCACAGAGCCCTAGATCCTCCTGAAATGGAAAACAAGGGTAACTATTGCCAAGAAAATTAAGTTTGCTTGATTTTTCCCATGCAGTACTGCTCAATGCTCAGTTAACCACAGAATCAGTTAGTGCCACATCGAGTCTTTAACACCTTCAGGGACAGTGGTTCCACCACCTTCCTGGGCATCCCATTCCAATCCCTTTCTGGGAAGAAATTCTCCCTAATGTCCAACTTAAACCTTCCCTGGCACAGCTTTACACTGTGTCCCCTTGTCCAGTCACTTGTCAGAAGAGATTGATCCCCACCTGGCTACACCCTCCTTTCAGGTAATTGTAGAGAGGGATAAAGTCCCCCTCAAGCCTCCTTTTCTCCAGGCTAAACACCCCCAGCTCCCTCAGCAGATCTTCTACCAGTCTCATTCTGGTAAAGCTCTGTCTTCATCTCTGGACACACTCCAGCATCTCAACATCCTTCTTAAATTGGAGGGCCCACAACTGGACACAGCACTCAAGGTGTGACCTCACCAGTGCTGAGTACAGGGGAAGAATGACCACCCTGCTCCTGCTGGCCACACTATTCCTGGTCCAGGCCAGGGTGCCATTGGCCTTTTTGGGCGCGTGGGCACACCCTGGCTCATGTTCAGCTGCTGTCAACCAGTATCCAAGGTCCCTTTCTGCCTGGGCACTGTCCAGCCACATCGTCCCCAACCTGTAGTGCTGCAGCAGTTGTGGCCAAAGTGCAGGACCAGCTTGGGTTCTGAGCAGTTTGTAACATTGCAGTGTCTCCTGCCACTCCTCAGTTTCAGTTTGATTTAATCAATGGGGGAGTGACATCAAGTTATGGTTTTAAATTAATATGTCCTGGATTGGTTAGTTTCTATCACATAGTCATTTGTCCAAGCAGCAGCAGCAGCATGGGAGAGTTCTCATCTGCCAGCCCTGTCCTGGCTGCCCAGGCAGCCTTGGCCAAGTCAGTTTTAGGCTGCATCCCATTACTGAGTTCAGCTACACATCATCTCCTCACCTAGAGGAAGCCCTAGATATGTTCTGTCCTAGTGTTGGGATAAGAGCCCTCTCTTTTCCCCACATCTTGGTTCACACAGACCCAGAGGGAGCTCAAAAATAGCTGTAACATCTCTGCAGCATGCCCCCAATTGGAAACTGAAACACTGCTTGGGTGTTCTGTAACTTCAGTTCTCCACTAAAACAAAGAGGTACCTCACCATAAAAGTTTAACTTATATAATAAGTGAATATAGTTTAAGGTTTAACTTATTAATGATAATAACTTAAACAATAAAGTTTAACTTATTAATGAACATAAACAACCCAATCAATAATACCTACATAGGCAAATATTGACAAAGTGAAACCATTTCAAAGAAGCAACTCGAGTACATGGAGTCCTCCTGAGTCATTCCTCTGTGGGATTACTGCTCCATGGGACCTTCCTTCAAAGCCCTGACTATCTCACACCATCTTCTCATGAATATGCATGTTGCCAGTGTCCATTCTACAATCTGAATCACTTCCTGTCTGCAGCTTCACTAAGTGGAAGCCTCCTAAAAGAAAAGTGAGGGGGTGGAAGGGTGGGAACCTCAGGGGAAAAATATTTACAGCTTACACAAGCTTCTTGTGTTTACAGAAAGCACAAGGACAAAAGGTTTTTTCTTGACCAAGAGTACTAGATATTTAAAACATAGCAGATAACACCTCTGAGAGCACATATAAGCAACTGCATGCTAATACTAAGCATTTCCTTCCTTTATTCATGAAAGGAGTCAATTGAATAGGACAAGAAATAATTTCTTCCTTTTATCTTCATCCATCCTTGCTACTTATCTGTGCACCATGATTTAAGCTTTAAGAGTCTGACATGGTATATAAAGACCTGTGTTCCTGCAGACATTAAAAATATCGTGTTAGAAGTCTGATTAACAGCCATATCTTAACATCACCTAATAAAATTACTAACATGGGTGATATACAACAATATTAGAAGGCCTCCAGATACAGAGCAGCTTGGGCAAGCCACTTAGTGAATTACCTTTAGTACTGTAAGGAACTGATGAGGTAATTCCTTCAGTAACTTATCAAAGAAAAAAAAAAGCATACAGCTTTAAATCCTAACTCACACTTTATCTCACATAGCAGCAGGAGGGTTTTACTAATTACAATCTGCAGAACATATGGATTGGAATACATCCCATCATCCGGCACCTCAAAACTATAGGCATTTAGTTGCTAAGCTTTAGCACACTGTTTACAATTTGCCTTATGAATATGTCACTGCATTTTATATTACTAAGGCATACATGTAAAGAAAAGAAAGAAGCTTTATTGGCTGCAACTAACACAAACATCAAAGACTTATAGTGCAAAGAAATCCATGACTACACTGCTTTTCCATTGAGGCTAAGCAAGGACAGTGGCTTTACGACCCCCTTTTTACACAAAACAGATTCACGATCTTTTTTTTCCCTGCCTTCACATTTCCTGACTGCATCCTTGAGTAAGGAAGCCTTTGAAGCCTCCACCCAAAACAAACATGAATCTTTATAACTTTTGTAATCTGCTTTTTGGCCACCCAGTGAGAATCTAACAGGATCCCTTGTTTGAAGGCCACCACAGAAGGAGGGGGAAAAGAAAAAGAAGATGAGATCCAAATATAACCATTACATAATATTTTCCTAATGCAATATAAAGCTGCTTTAATCTAAACAGTATGTTAAGATCTTTATTAATCAGCTTCAAATGAGAGACTATATTCATCAATTTAGCAGAATAAAACCAAAACAAGCAGAAAATAATTTTAATGTTTAGACAGAAATTCTAAAAATGACACATCTCTCAGATAAAAAGGCAGTACTATCCTAAATTTTGAAACCTCTCCTAAATAGGCATTCCCTGGAGATATATCAGCCTATGACTGACATGGGTCCTTCTAAGAGTAATCAAGCTGTGTTTCCAAGAGCACGTGCCACACAGGACTATGGTGTTGAAACCCCAGACCAAGCACCAAGGAGAAGCTGCCTCAAGTTTCTGGAATCCCAGAAACACGTTTTGGGAAGACTCTCTCACCTCAACCATCATTCTCCTCTAGTGCAAATGGAACAGAATAGCAAGTGCTGTTGCACAGGTGACAATTCAGTGCCAGAGGGATGCTTCCTTCGATCCTGAAACTGGTTATATGCCTCCCCACTTTGAACCTCTTAAAAATGTATGGATTGAGCAGTACAGCTAAAAAGGTATTAGCTGTCCCCTTATCATGATCCAATACTGCATTTGGCTCCTATTTATTTCCCACTGTCATGATTTACAACTTCACAGCCCCTTTTTATCTCCCCTTCATTCACATTTCTGAGAGCATTTTAATTTCCAGTTTGCAAGGAAGTATTCATTCTCAAGGATTCTGAAGTTAATTCTGAATAGTATAGGATACTTCTGAAGAAAACCCAGATGTAATTCCAGTTTATGGAATGTCTTTTTACTACTGAGTTATGCAAACCTAGGAAATTCTTTAAACACAAAAAATCATTACTCTCAGTATTTTTCTTATCAAAAACAATCTGTAACTTTTAGATATTTTAAATTCTCCCATGTAGTCCGTCTTACACTCATTTATTAGCATTTTAATTTATCAACCCACAGCTGTATTCCAAAAAATTTTAAAAGACCGCTCAGAAGTGCACAGCTACAATATAACTTAACATTTAATTATTCGTTATAATCATTAACTGCAAAGGCAGAAATATTGAAACAACCCTCATAGTGAAGCATTCTCATAAAAGAAACAGGAAGAAGCACTGATCAAGACATATGGACACATATCTGTCTCATATTGGCTGCTTTGTTTTTCCTTCACATTCATATTAAAGTTGCAAAGCACATTTCTGCCATTACTCTTGAGGAAAAACAAAAAAAAGAGCAGAAACACAGATCAATATGTGGAAGCTCTGTGGTCTACACTCTTTCCCAGCTCACAATCCGTCAACATAACACAGGAAGGATTTGGAAAAAATTGCACTGTTAGAGTGTTCTGAAACTTTTCAGAAAATTAAATGATAGGTCCTGAGGAAAAAAAAAAAAACTTTGAATGAGGCCTCTTAAAAACATTCACCTTTTCTTACACCTTCTGATTTGACAGCATCACTTCATAAGATGAAATCCTTTGATCTTCACTTGCTTGCCGTGGTGCCCGCATCGTAGGGCTGGGTTTTCCTTGTTTGTGCTTTTATAAAATCATACTCTAGGGATACAGGATACACAAGCAGGAGTGTCCATAAGGTCCCTTAAAGTGCTGAAAAGCCAGGTTCTTGAAGAGAAGAGGACAAATAGGCTGCTAGATGCAGCATTTCTGCAGTGAAACAGAGCCATATGCATGACCCACAACTTAGGTCACCCCAAAAGGGAGAGAAGGTGAAGATGTGAAATACAACGCTGCAGTCAAAGAACATATTTTGCAAATCAGGGCAATGAATATTCGACCCAACCCCTGTAATTTCTTTAAAGTGTGAGAAGAACATTATGATACAGTAAACACATCACAGCTCACGTGTTGTGCCATGTAAGAGGGTTCTGGGTGTTAAATGAGCCAAAGGCAGGAAATTGCCTAAAGGTGCAGGTACTGCAACATCCAATTAAAGTAGCCAACAATGGCAGGGCCCAGACTCCTGGAATCCACTGATACCAGGCAAGAGTGCATCTGCAGAATAAATCTGGGACCACTCAAACCTACAAGCTCAAAAATTTAGGTTTACAAAAAGGAAAATTATGTAATATTTTATATCTTACCTCCTCTACCTCCACTCAGTGCTACAGATCATCTAACAGGACTTATTCCCACGTTTAGCAATAATATTCAAAGAATTCTTAGAAAAATATATAAAAGTCTTATCAACATCTTAAGCATAAACATATCCTTAACCATATTTCACGATGTTTGGGATTTTTTTTTGTCAGTTAATTAATTTTTTTAAGCAGGTCATTGTAACATACAGTAAATACCACACTGTGTGAGCCAACACAGTACTGGGGAAACACTACTGTCACCTTTTTTCCCCTTCAGTGTCTGTCACTGCCATTCTGGAACCAGCCATTTCTCTCCCTTTTAAAACAGTGCAGCTCACAGCTCCCCACTTAGCATATGGAAAGAGGAAAACTTTCCTAAAGGAAACATCTTGAATACATGTTAACTGCTGAGAATTTAAGGAAGATACACGACAGAATTACCCATTTTATTAAAACCTGAAAATACAGCATGTGCACACAGCAAGAGGAGGATAAACTTGTCGATTTCTCACCGCATTTCCATTTTTTCAAACTAATTTTCAAAGAATGAGGGATTCAGCATGACCCACTTTGCTGCTGCCTCAGCTTCCCTCTGTCACAAGGACAGTTCAAAAGAAAACAATCTCTTCTCACTCACTGCATAGTCTCTGTAAAGCAATACATCAGCTGAACAACCCACATCATCCCAATGAAGATAATGAATGGTTCTCTCTCAAACTCAATCTTTTTTCTGATAGACTTATACGGTGCCAGATACCAGTTGCATAGAAAATTCTAATATATACATATATATATGTATATGTGTATATACACACACACTCCCCATGAATAAGAAAGGCCTTCTGTGAGATTCTGGCTATGCACAAGCATTCCTTCCCTTGCCAGCAACCAGAATGCAAAATAACTCCCCTGAAAATTTCCTTTTTTGGGATATTCGTTTCAAATTCGTCTAAAAAAACTAAATCAGCTGACAAATCTGAAATAGCTAAACTGCCATTTACAACTGCAATCTGGCTATGGTCAAACATTTGTTATTTTTATTTGCAGAAGATCAAAATTACTTTCAGAGTAAAGCACTTTTTTCAAAGGCCCTTGGTGCAAATTCAATTTATGAAAACTCATCACTGACAACATTAATATATTCCTTTCTGTGAGATCTAGTTCTGCATTCCCCATAGAAAGTACATTAACCTCTTAAATAAGCAGCCCATATAGGCTTGCTTCCAGCTGCTTGTAAGCAGATGAGACTGAAAATACTTCAAACCTGGAGGCTGGAACCAGCTGCTGTCTTTTAAAGTAGGATTTGTTTCATCCCAACATCCTTGTCGATAAGATAAAAATAAATATTCTCACAATTCAAAAATCTCCTTTCCTGAGTCACAGAAAAAGAATTAACCTTTTCTTTGCAAAAAAAGCACTCTTCAGTCTTAAGAGACTAGAATATTAATAGGAAAATTCATAAGATGCCAAAAAAAATAATATTAATTAAATATGCAGCTAAAAAAAATTGTATGTCTTTGGTATTCTTGAAATAGAAGTTGATCAGAACTTAGCTCTTGGGTTACTTAATGTTGTGATCTTGAAAGGGAAAAAAAAACCACAACCTCTAAATAAAACAACAACCTTCATACGTGAGATTCATAAAATAGTAAATTTTTCATGAGGTAAAACCATCCATCTTCTGTATCTCAAAGCATGGATTCCTTACATAGAACATTCCATGTATTTTGACCACAAGAAATGTTAATTTCTACACCAGAAGTCACCTAGCTATCAATTCTTGGAGGGTAGGAGTAAGTATTAATCCAACACCAGCGCATAAAAAGCATCATTTATTTAAAAAAGTCGTAAGGAAAGAAGTGGCAATGACTCCTCCAGAAAGAGTTTTCCAGAGTGCTGATGTCCTTTGGAGTTCCTCCTCCCACTCACAAACAAGTAGCAGGAATTAGACAGCACTTGCTTACTTGGGGGAGGGATGGGGGTGCCGGGAGAGAGGGCAAAGTGGCTGGGGAAGCATTCAGAGGGGTTTTAGCTGCTTTTCAGCATTATTTGATCTCTGGCAGGAAGCCTAAGAGCAGCTGCCATGTTGTGTCAGCTCCCTGCAGAGCTGAAGTAAGCTGTGGGATCCTAGTTTGGGAATCTTCAGCCCGAGTCACTGGGAAAAGCCATTAAAAATGGAGTTACAAACCCCAGTCAGTGATGGCATTCAGCTTGAAGCAGAAACATCCTTTCTAATTACAGCTGTGTTTGCACTCCAGTTAAACACTGACATTTAATATGTCTCACACAAGAGGGTCCTAAAGAAAAACACTCACTAAATATTTATTTTAATTTAAATACAGTATGACTCAGTTGTGGGTAGGTCTCATCACCTCCAACTGGAATTCCCCACCGGGTCAGGGTCTGGTGATGGAAGCGGCAGAGCTCAGCAGAACATCCCAGGCCAGCGCCTCTCCTTCCCACATGGACTGCCC
The DNA here is from genome assembly GCA_013400855.1 of Buphagus erythrorhynchus. Classification (NCBI taxonomy): domain Eukaryota; kingdom Metazoa; phylum Chordata; class Aves; order Passeriformes; family Sturnidae; genus Buphagus; species Buphagus erythrorhynchus. The sequence goes on along the minus strand of VZTT01017439.1, from coordinate 10,345 downwards.
CTGAGAACAGCTCAGGCTGGGCTGGCTCTGTGCTAGCTCACGCCCAAATCCACATGAAATCACCCCTGAAGAGGCTGCTGGGTGCTGGGGGGAAATCCCAGCTCTCTTCCCAGCTCCCAGGCAGATGCCTCTGCCCTCTCTGTATTCTTCACAGCACAGTGACACACTGCAAGTATGAAATCTTCTAGATTAATCATGAGAACAGGGCAATGATCTCCCTGGACTGCATCCATTTCATGTGAACTATGAGAACTTGGATTTGTTTCAGTAATGGAAAGGAATGAAATGCAAGGAGCAAGAGGTTTTCCACACAGGCGTTCTACATCTCCAAGGAAAGCAAGGGGACAAAACCCACACAAAGACATTTCTGGTGCATGTTTGGGTCAAATTTCTAAACTTTCTAAACTTTCAACCTTTTTGCATTTCCAGCTTCATGCACCTAATACTATTCCTCTTACTGATTTTACACAATACTTTTATTGTAGTCTTTTATTATGCTTAGATATATCTCAGTGATTGGCACAGAGCAAACATCTTCACTGAGGAGAGGTGCACTCAGATTTGAATGAATGCACAGTGGAAAAAAAACCAGACATTGGGGAAAAGTTGGCACAGTTTTTGGTCACAGTTTTATTTTCAAGCCACCATGTCCCAGATGCAAGCCACATGCATCCTATTTCCAGTGGTGTCAGTGTATCAAGCTTATCCCCAAAATTACTAGGTTAAAATTTTATGGGATATTTGCTTTCCTAAAAAATAATGCACTTATTTAAGGCATGGATAACTCTCACACACATGAGAAAGAGGGAGGTACTCACCAAGAAAGCACAAAAACTATTCCACAGGTCTTATCCCTATCACAGTGTTTCTCTCCTCTTTCTGCTGTGACTTTTCAGCCTGGAAACTACCAGGGGTATTCATTACTCCTCAGGCAGGCTACCAGATTGCTAAAGCCGGATGGAGACTGCTTGGAAGATCCCTACAATGCACCAAAAGGCCACAGACCAGGTGCACAGAGGTCTTGGCTAACCTGTAGAGTCTTTTAATACTGAGTGACTCCAGGCCTGCTGCAACTAGTAAGGTCAGTGGACCGATACAAGCAGAATATCACCAATGACGACTTCTACATGGAACAAATTCTTTTTCCCTTTCTGACACTACAGTATGCTGCTTCTTTTACCTTGTTTGATAAATGTTGCCAAAAAAATAAAAAAGTTTGAGAGCTGTTTCCCCCCTATTATTGAGGAGTATTTTCATAAACAAGGAAAAAATGAGATAAATCTATTTTAGCCACGGCTTTAGTGAAAAGCAAAGACTGGATAGAAGAGTTGACTGCCAAAAGTTGCTGAATATGTCAATTTAATGAGAAGGATCAAATAGACAAAACTAAATGCAATGTGGACTTTAGGATCTCCAAATGGTAAATTTTGAGAAACCAAGGACACTACTGAGGCTGTCCTCAAACACTTAACTCAAACACAGAAATACCTCACTTGAAAAAGGCAAATGTTATTCACACTCCCATTCCAAGCAGGAAGGGAAAAAATGGTAAGGAAAGATTGGAAGCTTGCCCAGATGAATAAACACGTCAAACAGGATATTGAGAGGAAGTCCAGACTCTACAAAGAATGAAAAGATTAATTAGGAAGAAGACAATGTCTCAGGCCTACAAAGTGTTGAAACTGTAAAAGAGGACAGAAGCTCAGCCAAAGGGAACTCAGCCCAGGCAACTCAAAATGAGTTTGCCACGCGTACAAGGACGACTTCTAGAATTTCACTGTGGCTGCTGGCTGATTTGGGAGTGCTGGCAGCCAGGCACAGGGACAGCACGACTGGGTGGGAGGGATCCCCTCCTCAGCTGCTCCCAGCCCAGACTAATTTCGATTTACATCTACACAGCCTACCAACTCAACTAGAGAAGTTACTCTAGATGCACCTTTTCTCTCATCGGGGGAAGAGAAAGGGAAGTCCAGTTGCACTGGACTGAAGTCTCCCACAAAGCTAAATGAAGCAGACTGAAGTGCTGTAAATGACACAGATGATTTTAGAAGCAGAGAGGAAAGGTGAAAGACAACCACTGCCTGGCCATTTCTGTCACCACACAAACGACACAGGCTGAGGCAGTCGAGCTGAAAGCCTCAACAGGTCACAGGCTCAGCGTGCTGACTGCCAGAGTATTTCTGATGCTCACAGTGGGCTCTGGCTGTCCCTCCAAGCAGAACAATCTGCTGCATCTTCTCCCACGCATTTCCTGCCAAGCACGAGGCCACAGGACCCAGAGAAAGTTACTCTAGATAGATTTTTCCATAAACATAAGTTATAATGTCTCTTCACAATGTGCTATGAAACAAGGGAAATAAAGATGCACCAGCAGCCCCTTTGGAGCAATAGCTTTTTCTACTTTTCTCTCTATTTTATTATAGTTGCAGTATCCATAGTATTTCTCTTCACGTTTCACCCCCATCACACCCAAAACATAATAGTTTGCTAGGCAAAGCAGATTTAGAACCATACTCATTTCATCCTCTACCTATCCCCCCACCCATGTACAAAAACACATTGCATAGAAAACTTTTTCTTTACCAAGCTCTCTAAATATGTACATATATACACTAGGGGGGAGGGCTGATGGTGTTGATAATGTGAATTCTTGTCAGGAACTTTGTTACTAACCAAACCATTTCTGTAATCCTTGCCCAACAATAGATGACAGAGAACACAATACAAATCTGACTGCCTGCTGGCAAAAGTTGGCAGGGAATATCAGTTTTAGCAAAAGAAGAGTACTTTTGCCAATGCGAGTTTGGTCAGGTCAACAGACCTCAAAATAAAGAGATATATTTGTATATTCTATATATATAGCAACTCAAACTTTCTAAGTATTAAAATGAAAACTGTAGTTGAACTTGATGATATATGGAAGCAGGAGAAATGCAATATCCTAATTGAAAACAAGAATACATCTCATTTCTTTAATGCATTTAAATGCTTTTATGTGAATACAAGACTGACATTAAAGTCCAATGTTGCTGTGGGTGTCAGTCAACTTTCCAGGTTTGCGATTTCTCATTAAATCATACCTGATTTGATATTTTCAGGTTTTCCTAGAATAATAACTTAGCAATCAGTCAATCAAAAATATTTTGAAGGACAATCATCTACAGAGCTTTGTTCCTTCAGGGCCTAGGAGCATACCTGCCATGGCAAAGGTGTACATATAAAAATTACTGCAAAGACACATCCATGCATCAACTGAATGAACATGACTGGTGCTACCAGAAGCTCAAAGTCCCAGACACACTCTACTCCCTCCAGGCAGCAGGCTTTGAAACAGGCCATGAAGGTCAATAAATATCTGGTGTCCCCAGGCCTAAGAAAAAAAAAAGTAAATTCAAGGATATAACATCCACAAAGCCATACTACCTCCAGCTGAAATGGGTTCTCAGACACCGAAACCATCTTGCAGTAAGAGCAGCAAAAGAAAGGGAGAACAATTTCAAAATCTACCTTGAATGGCACTCAGAAGTAGACAGTAAGAAAAAGAAATAAAAATAAAATAAAACCACACTTGTAAATAAACAGCACATTTTACAATAGCATCAGCTCCTGTGGACAGCATGGTAAGCAGCCCTGTATGGAGCACGTTAATGCAATATCAACTGGCAGGAGCTGACAACTGTGTCAAGGCTTGTAAGGAAGCAAAATCAGCTCAGCCTCTTCACTGAGGAAGGGCTAGAAAGACACAGCAACAGGCCCTCTGCCTTTGGAGTACTTCACAGGACAATGCTCTGAGCAGTGCACCTGTAGATGGAAAACTTGTGGGGTGAGAGAAGAAAATGCAAAACAAATTGAAGAAACTTGCCATTTCTCTGCCTAATAATTTCCTATGATCCAGCGAGTATCATCTTAACAAATGAAGTTCAGCTACTTGGTTCTGATAAACTCTAGCCCTGCCAGGGGTGCAAGATAGGCCAAGCAGCTGCAAAAGCAGCTGTTCTTGTGCTAAGAAACACAAGGACAGGTGGCACAGAGCCACAAACAGCCTCGGTGCTCTGCTGAGTACTATGGGCAAATCGCAAAGATGGTTTTACCAGTTCTGGACCTTGCTAGTAGCAATTACCTACTTCCCTGAACAGTCAAAATTAAGGTCAGGCAAAGTGATGAAGGTAGGAGAACTTGTGAAGAGATAAGGATAACCATTGACCTGGAATTTTCCCTACAGGGCATCAGTTCTGAACCTTTTTTCTAGGCTTGGTGCATGACAGCACATATTTGCCAGCATCTCAAATAACTGCAAAGGTGATATTGATTTCTGTGTAATTCACTGGAAACCTGAGGGAAGGTTAATTATTTGCTTTTATTGTTCCCTTCTAAAATTTGGTCCTGAACATCTGAAAAGAGTTATCTGCTTTCCTTTTATTTTCTCATCCTCTTTATCTCCTCTAAAAATTACTGGTGTACAACTTATCTACAGAAATATTTAACAAAAAAATTAGGTTCTGTAAAAAGCAGCCCTGTAGAAATATGGACAGAGGAACTATTCCAGAATTCCTTTGAGTTAGAGGAACACAGTCTAAGTTTTTCTACTGGGAGGAGCAGCACCCTTCTGTACACATGTTCTGCTCTCCCTGTAATATTACTTCGTCAGAACCAAAAACCAGAAAAAAAAAAGTTACTCTCAGAGTCTGTGTTTCAGCTCTGTGCTAGTTCATTGATAGTAGGATTTAGTCATGAAACCCGTATAAAATCCAACAGAGATGTAGAGTTAAAATTTCCAAATACTCAAGCCTATGCATTTAAATTCTTGAACTAGAACTAAGAGAGATGATGATAAAGAGTCACATCTAAATAATCCTCAGATATTTCAGCCACTCTAGCAAATATTTGCTGTTTCTATAAATCTCCTCTCAGCACCTGTCAAGAGTACAACCGGCAACATGGGAGAATAAATATATTCAGCAGGCAGAGATTTCCAATAAATCCAGTGAATTTGGGAGCTCACTAATTCTCCTCTACAAGCAAGAAAAAAAAAATCTACTAAAAACCTTAATCTCCCATGTGCTGATGCAGCACTTCCCAACTCCAAATCACACTGAATTTTCCCCAGCTGTCAGCACTGAGCTCAGCAGGGGCGTCAGCAGGAGTGCAAGGGCAGGAGCAGGACTTAGAGAGCACAGCATTCACTATGCTGAGGCTGGAGGTTAATGTTGAAAGACAACAAGTCATAGAGGGAGGAGGGAAAGGAAGCAACACATCAAATCAAAGCCACACATTTAAACTGGCTTGGTTTTCCCCTCCTACCCAGCCTTTAAATCTGCTTTTTTCCTGGGTTGCATCCTTAACCATGTTAAGGGGGGGGGGGAGATTTCTTGTTTGTTTACCTCAATATTTATGTATTTATTCTGCTGGCATTTTACTCTCCTCAAAACCCTTGCTATTGAAAGATAATATATTTCTTCAGCTGAGCACCAGTGTCAAAACTCACACAGGGGACCTGAACTGCTATTTTAAACCAAGCCATATTCAAGAAAAATCATTAAAAGGAGACACAGATAAAGCCCTGTTGGTGTTTACAACCATGTTGTATTAATGCTACTGTGTCTCCTGCACCTGTAAAGCCTGATACCATTTGTGTCTACAAGCCACTACACTGACACACAGCCAGAAACTCTGACAGGGATGCTAAACCCTGGGAGGAAAAGAAAAAAACATTGAGTAAGCAGGTCTTTGTGTAACAGATAAAAGAAAACCTGAAGGCTGCAAGATTTTTTTACTTTTCCTTAATGCCATAGAGGACAAGGAGTATTTTCTTGGTTGAATTGGACACTCTCATTTCTTCTCTTATCCAGATTTCTCTAAATCTTTATAGAATCATACAATCCTTTAAGTTGGAAAGGACATTTAAGATCATCAAATACAAGTGTTAACCTAACACTGTGAAGTTCCCCATTAAACCATGTCCCCCAGTTGCCACATCTATACATGTGTTAAATACCTCCAAGAGTGGGGACTCAAACACTACCCTGGACAGTCTGATCCAAATGTGACTACCCTTTCTATGAAGAATTTTTTCCCAATATCCAATCTAAACCCTCCCTGGCATAACTTGAGGCCATTTCTTCCTGTCCTGTCACTTGTCTCTTGGGAGAAGAGACCAATCCCCACCT
>VZTT01017437.1:81008-93599 GCA_013400855.1 Buphagus erythrorhynchus | reverse complement strand
TATATATGGAAAAAAAGGAAAAAAAATTAATCCTCTAGAATAAAACTGGCTTGTATTTCCAAACTGAGCAATTAGTCTTTGTCTTGATTACCTGCTGATTAATTATTGTCAGTTAACATTGAGAAAGAACATTTGTATCCCTCCATTACTTCTGTTTTATTTGGATTTTGTCCTTTAAGAAAGTTTCTGTTTAAGTCCACAGTACTTTGAACATTTATTATAGGAACAATATCCAATGGAATAAAGGTTCATGCTCTAATTTTGCTATTTAGCCATCAAGTGAGAAACCAGAAAGCAGAAAAAACTCACTTTGAAGATAACTGCTTCAGTATCAGCTCCATGTCTGATAAAAGAGACATAGTATTTTTGGTTTTAATAACAATGAGGAGATCAAATGTGTTATCAAACTAGACACTGATGCTTTCTATAGAAAGCTTGGAAGAAAACAAGGAAAAAATGGGTAAACATAGAATTTCATCATTCATTCGAAAATACCTTGACTATAATGCACATGCAGTTTATTTTAAATTACTCTGAAAAAGAGAAAGCTTCAGCAGGATGAAGAAAGTCTTGTGTCTTTTTAAACCAGTATGTTAAAACAAAAGAGGTTCTTGGAAAAAAACTCTGTAAAAAAACCCCCATGTAACTAAATAACATAACAAAAAAATCTTCTTTCAATTGCAAAGCCAAAATGAGCATTTGGAAATTGCATCCTTTTTCAATCTCAGTAGCACTTGCAAACCATGCTCTGTGCTCTCTGGTTAATATAGGAAAGTCCAAGTTGCTTATTATTTTCTTTCATATGAACAGATGCTAAATACATATCCTCTGAGCTGAAAGGAGCTAATCACACTACGTTTAGTCAGTCCTGAGTGAAAGAACAGCTCAGAAGTCTGCAAAGATGTATATCTCAAAACAATGGGTGGAAAAAAGGGAGCTTTCAAGTGGATCATAGTATTTTCTTTGTTCTTCCTACGTCATTAGTGGTTTATTAGGTTAATTATTTTGGTCATTTAAATACTACAACATATGTCTTTTGCCTTTGCACAGAATTTTCTATGGAACTCATATTATTTTGTACCCAATTATTCCCAGACATCTTGCAGTAAATTGCCCTGGCAGGCACTATGCATTAAGAGGTGTTAGAAAAAGAATTACTGAGGGCCAGACACAAAAGGCTTCACACAGCACAGAGAGCTCAGGTAGAGTGGCTTAATTACAAGAGATGACACAAACAAAGTAGACCACAGCAGATCAATTTTAGCTGAAGAAACGCAGAACAATTTACGACTCAGCTCTGTCAGGTCTAGTTGAGACCTTATAAAAAATCAGGTCTGAGTGAAATCTTGACTCATAAATGGTCCAAAGAATTGCTTGGATGTGAAGGTTGAGTTTAGGTTAATAATGTTTCTCCTGCCACATCTTTAGCTGTATGGCAACCCTGCTTCATCAGTCTGCCCTCCTTCCCTGGGTGACATTATTCAGCTTGTTAGAGGATCAGTGTGCTCAGAGGCATGGGCACCTACTAGGGAACAAGACTTTTGGGAAAAACAGCCCAGATTCTGTCAGAGATTAAGAGCTAGCACCAACAAGACCTGTAACTAGGTATATGTATGTGCACACACACACACACATATATATATATATGCACACATGCACATATATAATTCTAAACTTGAAGATATACAAATTAGGACCTTAAATGTGAAAAATTAACCAAAAGGTGACTGTATCCAAGGCAAGCTCACCCAGCTGGTGTCTCTACTACCAGAGCACTTTTTAGCTCTCATCATGTTACTTTATGACACAGAATGCTCTCTACTGACCCCTGGCTACCTGGAGTATTTCTGGCATGTCAGGATTCCCTCCTGTGGCTTCACAACACTCATATTCTGGACATGGCTGGAGTTATTTTGCATCCCACCACCTTATGTATATCAGAGATGTTGCAGCACTAAGCTAAAACCTTCTCTGAATGTTGCCAAAGTAAATGCACCATGATATTCCACAGGGGTCCTGGAGGCTGTGAGTATTCCTATGGGCACAACATTTCTTGGAAGAAGTAGCATAATTCTCACCATTTGGGAACTGGAAAATAAAACACTGCTCTCTCCTATTATTTCAAGGGACAGATTTTGAAGCTCTCAAATCAGAAGGAAGCAAAACTAAAGTCTAGAAATTGCTTTCCTTTTCTTGATCTTATTTTGCATTGAGAAAGTACATATCATTTGGACACAGAATCCACAAGTTTTCTTGGAGTGCTGGTTTGTTATATTTCCCACAAAAGTTTCCATCAGAGAAAGTCATGAGCAGTAGCAAATAAATATCAATGCAATGCACTTTAGCTCCTTTTATGATCAAGGAATAAAGAGAAGACAAAACTTTGTCCAAGAGCAAAGAATCATGATGATACCCTTCCAACAGCAAGTTTGCTAGAACTAGCCTCTCCTTTGAGCAAAGGCTGAGAGCTGGGGTTGGTCAGGCTGGAGAAGAGAAGACTTTATTGCAGCCTGCTGTAATAACTAACAATCCTGGCTTGTCTTATTTTTCCCTCTGACTACGTATCCTTGCACAATCTTAAAATTTTATTAGTTAAGAACAACAATCTTATTATTCTCTAATAATGACATTACTTGTTTATATTCTTTGTCACTGATTTTATTAAATCTTTGTGGCAAAGCTTAATCTCAGTAGTTGTGAGCCCTCTGACTAAAACAGGCTGGGAAAGTGGTACTCACACTGTCCTGCATTTATACCATCTTTATAATGAGAAAAAGCATAATAAGAGGAACAATCTGAGAGGCTAAGAAAGGATAAGGGAATTTGTTTTGGTGTCCAGCCTATTAGTGCATTGAAATGCATCCACTGTATCCAATGACCTTCTGCAAGGGGCTGATTTTTAGGCCCATCTTGATCACCAATATAAGCACATTTGGAAGGAAAATTTGCACGACTAATGATGATTGAACATAAGGGAAGATTCAAATAGGCTTCCCTAAATTATGCTGACAATATCTTTGATCAATGCCAGGATCAAGAAAATAAATTTTTAATTCTCTTTCCTTTCCTCATTCATTCCATTCATTGTTGAATTTGCCAACAATAAATAGACTCATCTTGGGAATAGACTTTACGTGTTCAAACCTGGAAAATTATGCACTTTAAGTCCACAGTTGCAGTCAAGGGTCTCTGCCCACAGTGAGAGGCACAGCAGGAGCTGGAAATTTTTCTCAAAATTGTGGGAGTATTTTGAAAACAAGCTTTATCCCTTCCTTTTGAGGAACAGCTGTTAGGATATAATCGAATATTCATGAATATTGTTTTAAAGTTGAGGTAGGTTTATTAAATTATTTTAGTTGAGAGCAGGTTTTGTTGTTTTCTTATATAGAGGTTGTCACCTACGTTTGCATCTCATCCACAAATCCAAGTGATTTGAATACTCTGTACTACACTGCAAACTGCAATGATTTCTATGTGAACATGGGAATACATTTTCAAAGAAATGGGCAGAAGGTTGATATGACAAACAGAAGTGAGTAAAACTTTGCAGCTCAACCTTGGCATTCAAAGCCACTTGCTTTAGTCTTCATTTTCTGTTGTAGAAATATGAAATGCAAATACAGTACAAGTAAAATACGCTAAGAAGTGAAGTTTGCTGTAATTTTGAACATATTGATCAAGGGATCATATTAAATGAGGAATTGCTCTGTTCTTGATCTGGTTTTCCATTTGAATGAAGAAGCTGATGTATCTTTAGAGAAGCAGGATGCAATAGAAAATCTATATATAACTTCCAAATCATTGCAATATTGCATTACAGTTAGTTTCCAAAGGTTACTCATGTATGAGTTCAAAATGGGTTCTTGCATCCCAGTTGCACTCTTGGCAGACATTTATCTGCATAGGCACTTGCTTCTCATGAAAATTTATGATCTGTATTGTAAGAATAAATGAAAAGAAGCAAAGCAAAGAAGTTCCATTTTCAGCTAGTTGCTGCCTGTCAGGCAGCACACTATTTCAGCTCTCAGTTGTTCTTTGCTCTCTGTCAGTGGTCATATTCATTTTTTCAAACATCCTTAAGCTTCAGTGTGCACATTCGACCTGTTTCAGTGAACATGATAGAGGTCATGCCTGCAAAAGTTTTGCTAAAGTCAACATGACTTTGTGCAGCTAAGGAGGCAGGACTGAGTGACACTATTGCATTTTCTTGAATGTGGTGGGGATTAAACTGGGCCAGTGATACAGCAGCTTTTTCAACCTGTCTATCCAGCTCCTCTTGGGGAGGAGCTGCCACCTGGACACAGTCATGCCTCAACAGAAGGTCTGTCAGCTCCAGAGCTGTCCAGGTCATAATCAGTGACACAAAACAAACCAAAACCATTGCCAGTTTACTTTAGACAACCTCCTACAGGAACAGCGATCCCAGAGGAGAAGTAGAAATCGTAGATGTGAACTACTGCTGTCTTCCAGCTTCCACATGTGAGCCCAGGTCCAGAGAGGTTATTAGGAGATATGTACACAACATGGACTTCAAGCTTGTGCCTGACAAAGCATAATGTCTTACTACAAGATAATTGGATCTCCAATTTGCTTATTTTCTTCTTTTTCTCTTCAATAGGACAGGGGATTCCATTCCACTCAGAATTCTGTTTCAAACTTGTCTTTAGTTTGCAGCAGTAACAAGAACCTTGGAAAACTAGAGGCAAAACATTGCAACATACTGGAATGTGTAAAGTGTTCCCTGTTAAAACATATTGAGTAGTGGGTGTAAAGACATGTATCTACATAAATCATAGCTGAAACCTCACCCATTTTCTCTATTTTCCATTCCATCACACTGGTGGTTTTGTGGCCCTGACATTCATCTAGGATCACCTTGTGTCATTGTAAAGCAGGTGGTGTTTGCACACTTTACAATATAAACACACTCATGATACTACCAGACATCTTACTGTCCACACCCTGAAGCTGTTCCTCTGTGGTACAGGTAAGGACAATGTGTCAGGATGTGGCCAGGGACTGGCAAGGAGAGACTCCAGGGGGTGCAGAGAGAGCCCTCTCATCAGGAAGCTACATGTCAGTCAGAAACCTTTCTTTACCTTCAGCCCATACGGTTATTTCTTTCAATCCCTTTTATTGTTTGAAGGGTAAATAGTTTCATATGCCAGGTATTATGTTCACAGACCTGAACAGCCCTTTGTTCAAAAGGAGAATCCAGGCACCCTGCCCCAACCTTTAATTGCTGCTCAAAGAACGGAGTGCATTTTCATCTCTTCCCCTTTTTGAAAAAAAATGACCATGAGATTTTTTTTAGAATTATGTCCTGCTGTCTTCAAAATGCCCCACGACTTTGGGAAATGCTTATTTTGCATGCAGTTTTCACATTATATTCCTCAGAAAATATTTTGGTGCTATGTAGTAGGTTGAGCAGAAACTCTATTTTCATTAAGACAGTCTTCATAACTTTCAAATATTTTAACATAAAGAGTTCAACATAATGGCATTTCCCCTAGCATGATCAACAAATAGTTATCCAGAAAAAAAAGTTAAAAAAAAGTTCTTCAAAAAGAAAATATCATGCTCTTGCTTTAGTATCTCTCTGTAACTCCCAAACTAAATAAGCTTTACTGGGAGGAGAGAAATGATGCAAGGCTCTCTGAATGCTCTCGAGTTTCTAATACTTTCTTGCACAAGAACAGTCATGAAGTCTTTTTTCTGTTTATTCATCCTACTTCATTTCAATTTCCACACTTAATCTCTCAAGCAGTTAGATTTTTCGTGTGGCTGCAGAAATCTGATCATCATTCTGCTGTAAGACATGCATAAAAATCTGTCATCATTATTACCACCCTTTTAATGTTATGCAGTCTACTTTGTACATGGTTCATGAAAGGTGAAAAATTCAAGAGAAATGTCCCAATGAAGCTATAATGCTGCTTTACCAGATACAAGAATTCTAAAGAAAACTCTCATATATAAACCTTTATATTTCATCCTCTAAGTGCTTCATAAAAAATGTTGCTCATGTGGTATTAATGAATTTTTTTTCTGTGAATTATTAAGCCAATTATATTGGGAAGTGTATAATTTTTAGTTATGTTTCTCTTGTTGAACTATATTTTGAAATATATCACTCAAAACATATATTATAAACAACAATGTGGCATTAAGTTCTGTTATGACACAAAAAATCTAAACTTTTCTGGAAAGATCTCATTTCTCAGGGCATCTTTAAGAAGAAGCAGTCCTTTTATCTAAGGTTGTAAATATAAGGCACCTGCTAGATTTCTACTCAGAAAATTTTGCTTGGCATGAAATGGTCTGGATTGTTCAGAAACAAATTTAATTTTCAAAAATGAAAGCTATTTCTGAACCTTACCACACTGAGGTCCAATGCAAGTTGTTCTGTGTGCTTTAAATGTATATCATTAGGTAAATCATTTAGTTTTCTTGTCTGCTTCTGTGGAAACAAAGTATTAATGGAATAACATTGATTTGCTTGCTTCATGATTAAATAAAATGGTACAAATAAGGAGAGAAACAATTCCCTCCAATTTAGTCTTTTATAAGATTAACTGACAACAATGAAGGAAAGAGTGGCGTCTCACAGTTAATTGCATCCATTTTACTTTCCAATTTCTTTCTTTCTTTCTTTCTTTCTTTCTTTCTTTCTTTCTTTCTTTCTTTCTTTCTTTCTTTCTTTCTTTCTTTCTTTCTTTCTTCCTTCCTTCCATCCTTCCTTCCTTCCTTCCTTCCTTCCTTCCTTTCCTTTCTTCCCTTTCTTTCCTTTCTTTCCTTTCTTTCCTTTCTTTCTTTCTTTCCCTTGCAAAGCTTGCAGTGACCACTTCACAAAATCTAGAATCCAGCCCTTGGTGCAGACAGTGGTGAGGCATCTGTCACCCTGCAGCCCATGGAGGTCTGTGGGGATGCAGAGAACCACCTGCAGCCTGTGGGAGACCCCACGCCAGAGCAACTGGGTGTGCCTGAAGGAGACTGTGACCCTGTGCACTGGGAGAGGAGGTAGAGAAAAAGGGGGATGAAGCTGAGCCTGGGAAGAAGGGAAGAGTAGAGAGAAGGTAATTTATGATTTATTACTTAATTCTCATTCTTCCTACTCTGAAGTGATTGGTAATAAATTAAATTCATTTCCCCAAGTCAAGTCTGTTTTGCCCATGATGGTAATTGCTGAGTGATCACTACCTGTCCTTATTTCAACCCATGCGCCTTTTGTTATTTTTTCTGTCCCTTCTTCAGGAGTGATAAAGTGGCTTTGATGGGCACCTGGCATCCCACCAGGGTCAACCCACCACAATATGTTGAGATTTGATGTGGTTTCATCTAAACAATAAAAAGAAGAAAAAGAAAAAGCTTCTTGGCATAGTTGCAAACTATGATAATCTTCATAATGTGTTATATTCTCCACTACGGACTCAGGAGTAGTCCAGTAACTCGTTGTGCTGGCAGCTCTTGGAAGGTGAAGATTGTTTATTTTCTCTGTGAATAGAACAAAGTCATGAAGAGTTCTGTGAAGGTATTTTATTCTGAACAAATTTTGTCCATTTTCTAATAATCCCATAGAGATGATTTACAGTGCGGTAGCCTTTGTATCTGCTCTCCAGATGGGAAAGTCAGAAGTATTAGTTATTTGTAGCAAACAAGTGGGAGAAGGCTTGCTAGGCTTTGTCTTTATTCAGTATCCAGAAATTTGGCTAGCTGAATAACTCTGGTCTGAAATACATCTAGAAATATTGTTGAGTAATTTTACCAAGTCAGCTATTTTGGAGGTAAAGGAAATCAAAAATATTTAATGGAAATGTTTCAAACCACCAAAAATTGTTTTTATCTACTTATAAAAAATGGGTTTTATCTATCTTTTATCTAGTTGCATTATAATTATTATTTTAACATAATTTTGGGTAATGTTAACTTTTAACATGTATGATCTCTTCTACACAAAGTTCTCTAGAAACATCATTACCCTGTTTGAAGGGCTATTTCTAGTATTTTAAATTAATGTAAGTTATATTTTTAAATTAGTTTTGTGATATTTTAAGTTGAACATCACATATTCTATGTTAAATTTAATTTATATTAATGTCACACATAATATTACTTCTCATGAAAAATAGTAATAAAGTCCATTTGAGGCAGTCTGTATTTACTCTGCAGAAATTATGAATTATATACAGGGTAGTGAAAGGGCATGTCATTCAGAAATATATTCTGGCCAATTTTTTGATATTTTGCTGAATATCATATGTGTGATAGCCCAAATGGGGTTATTATCTCACACTATGTTATAGTTGTACCATCCAATACTCATTTGGCTGATTCATTAATGACAACTGAAATCAAGAAAGTAATTCTGATATAATTCTGTGCTGAACAGTCAGAAAGCATTTTTAAAACATGTCAGAACATTTTAAAATACTATCTTCTAAGCCTCAGTAAAACGCCTATGAGTATAACCTTCAGAAAGAATAAATCTATCAGTTATTGAAAAATAGTTCATTAATTTTGTTGAGATTATGAACAAATCACTTCTGTACAATGCAGTAAGGGCAAATAGGAAACAAAATCTTTCCAGTGTTTACATTTCCAGGCATATGTGGTTGTGACATTATCAGATTTTAATTTAGTTATTAGAATTACAGAAAACAGAGACAGTGGTTAACTAATCTAAAATAAAAATTACAGAGATTTCTCTGCAAAAATTTGAAATAACCCCAATTTTAAAAGACCAAATCAAATATTTATTTGTAATTTTTTAGCTCTCATAGATTAGCACACTATTTTTAAACACTGACCTATGCAATGAAAACTATAAAATGAAATCTCAAAATGTTTGTCAGAGAAGACGTACTAACTTCTCTGACATTACTTTGCTCCCTCTTTGTAGCATACTTTTTTAACATTGTTTGGGAATTTCTTAAATGCTCATGCATACTTCTGATCATCCAAAAGTATACTTTCTGGTGAATAAACTTACTGAATAAAATAAACCAGTGAAATAGAAGACCTCTTCCCATAGTGATCTGAACTTTTCTCTTCTGATTTTCAGGAGTCACAACTTTGAGAAAGAAAATTCTGTATCTAATAAAAGTGTAATATATACCTCTCTCCCATGTTGTTTGTATTTACAGTGCATACATAATCAACATTTTTCTGAGGTGAAATCTGCTAAGCAGTATTGTTTTGATGATGACTTTATTTGAACATCAATCACTTGATGTTCCTATGGCAGCAACATGATGGTGAATCTCTAAACTATGTTCTTTAAAATCCCCATGCCTGCAAAAATAAATTATTCAAACTCAGAGGTATCTCAGTGCTATCTCTAACTAGTTCTGTCAGAGTTTTCACCTTCTTTCCCCTCTGTTTTTAATCAGATGTGGTTCTACAAACTTTCTTGGTTCCTGAGTTTTGACAGGCTGATAGACACATACACGGTAATCAGTGCAAGTTTTACAAGGTCCTCTTAGAACACTGGTGCTTGCCTGTACCATTGCAATCAATTTTGTTCTAGAGATATGACATTACCAGGAGGTTTCTGGAGTCATTAGTCATCTACTATGATTTCACTGGACTTCCAGGAAGTCACAAAAGCCTCTACTTTCTAATATTTTTTAAATTACTGTAGAACTTTGAAATTAACTAAGTGCTTGAATTTTTAAGGCATTTTTAACAGCCATCATTTTTAAAAACAAAGTGCTAGCATATAAAATGAGAAAGAGATCTAAAGCACAGAAATCACAGTGAAATCATAAGTAAGGATCTAGACTGTCCTGCACAGGCTATTCAGACTATGTGTGGTGTGGATACTCAGTGATGCTGCCTGTAACTTCTGTGCTGGTCATGAAGGAAAACAATCAGAAGGATGTCTTGTTATAAATGTGCTGCTGAAGCAAAAACAAATATACAGCATTAAAAGTTAGAACAATGCTTCACATTCATAATCAAATGTTAAATAAAATTTTCTCCAGGTCAGGACAACTTACAACAGGCAGGATTGCAACAGGGAGGAGAATGAAGCCTGAGGTGGTTAATATGTCTTTGATGTCAAAATTGGTTCACTGTAGTGTGAATATTTAAGTAAAGTAAAACAAGAAAAATTTATCCTCTTGAGCAAAGGTTTGAGATCACAAAACACTAGTAGAATAGAACAGATTTTGAGTCTGAATCTTGGGAGTTTAAAATTATTAACCAAATAAAAATTCTGCCTGTTCAATTTTATTCCACTTCCCTCTTTTATTTGTAGAAACTGTTGAACAGAAGTACTTAAATTACTGGTTCAGAAGACTAAATACCTATGTAAAAAATTACCAAAATCTTTGCATAAATTCATCTTACTCAGCCATTTAGCTGCAGGAGCTGTAAGTTCTTTTGAAAACACTAATGGCCCCATCCATCTCTTTCTGTCTCTGACTCCACAATCATAGCAGTGATCAGGATTATTCCTCTCTACCAATAGTAAGGGGCAAGCACAGACTTTTTTTTTCTACTTTCATTCTTAACTTTCCAGTTCTCCTTTAGTTTTACTGCATTGAAGTAAAAAGGCTCCCACAGAGATCAGTACTCACATCAGAACCTCAGCTGCACAGACTGATGCTGCTCTCACAGGACAGCATCAGAGCCCTCCTGTGTGTGTATGAGCTCCCACAGCTCCTTCTGTGTCCCCCAACAAACACAACTGGCACTTGTGGGAGAGCCCCACAGCTGCATCCCAGGGATTCCCAGCGACAGACAATTTCCTGAGATAACCAGCATGTCAGGATAGGGACACAGCATGGACTGGGATGCTCTGATCCTTGTTCAAAGCAGTCCATGCCTGTGTTTATCTATGGCCCATTTACATCCAGACTGCACAGGCTTGTTCCACAACTGTGCACTCATTCTTCTCCCACAAGTTCATTTCACCTCACAGAGTTTTCAGTCATATTAGTCTGTAAGTACTATAGACTGCACTGATCATTTCACACTTCAAAAGTCTGTTGCAGGTTAAGAAACAAACTGCTGTGTTTTGAATTTTAAGGAAAAATGTTTTTCCTTCCTTCTATTGTGTGTTATTCAGGTCGACTTATTTCTATTAACTTATTACTATTGTCTATTATGAAGACAGATTGAAGAAGTACATTGCAAACAATAAATAAAAGTAATTGGCTGTTGTAAGCACAGTAAAACAAACAGACCAACAAATAAAAACTACACCCAGCTCATCAAAGTTGCAGTGGCAGTAGCAGAAAAAAATCCTAAATCTTAAATATTCTGAGGTAGGACAATGATACAGTGTATGGCAGTTCTATGTCACACTTTAAAACTTAAGTGTGTCTCCATTGCTCTACCATTCCCATGAGTACAGTTTCTCTTTGCATAAAACATTATTGGTTGAGGCTGCTTATATTGTAACATTAATGTTTTGTAGACAATTTATAAGATGGAGGGAATTCTGGGCATGTCTGGATACCCTCTTTCAATAGAATCTTTTCTCTTGGACCATTCCTAACAGGCTCGGAAGAGACTTAACTTGCTTGACTCCTTCTTTGGCCCTGAATATAGAAATATGGACAGTGTCATCTTGCTCCCCATCCCAGGTGCCAAAGTCTCTGAAGGCCCAATCCAGGCCAGACCATTTCCTTGGAGGATCCCACTTTGAGCTGGCAAAGTATACCAGCTAAGTTTCCCACTCTCTCTGGCCAATGGATTTCATCTGGAGTGAGGAAGATGTGGAAGTGAGATTGGGCTGAAACAACTGGCTCATCATAGATGAGGGAGGGAGCAGACCTGAAGTGGCTCAGACAAAAAACATCCTTCTCTCTGGTCTTGGCGCTCCTGGGACACCCCTGGTAACCAGAACCTGAGACCTGATGACATCTGCAGTTGGGGTGACTAGTTAAGTGACATGAGCAGGTCAGTGACATGACCAGGTCAGGCTGCTATAATGATGTGACTAACTCATCCCCAGTACTGCTTGTTAGTCATATTTTATTTTTTGCTAACTTGATTTCAAGCAGCAAATTAAAATAAGCCATCAGTGGGAGTGCCCTGAATGCTGTTGTACCAGCTCTTCTGACTTGCAGGAAAATTGATAGGGCCTTTCCCATGAAAACATCCAGTGATGCAGTAACTCTGATAGTTTTAGGAAAACATACAGGCCATGAATTCCCTAGACTGTTTCCTTTGGTGATGTCTTTTTTTTGTGTCATCTCCCTCAAGAGCAGTTCAAAATTAGGGAGGAGTTAATCAAGGACAAATGAATGCAACTTTGGAGCTTGATTCAACATCTGAAGAGATCCTCAGAATCCTTATAATGAACTCAAAATAATTACACCGTTTGGTGACATGGTGCTGTTTTCCTCTAATAGATTTTTCTCCTAAAGAATGTTTTAAAGAAATGTAAGGGCACTGATAAAAGTACACAGAAGAGCAAGGACATTCAACATTAGTGACAAACATCGAGGCTGACACTCCATTATTAACATTTGCCTTTTGTCCCTTGCTTAATGTTGTCAGGAGCGATGAGAGAGTGATGGAGGGATTTCAACCCTGACTGGGCTTATTTGTGCTTCGACCTTCAAGTGTGTTTTCATTAGG
>VZTT01017437.1:60485-76101 GCA_013400855.1 Buphagus erythrorhynchus | reverse complement strand
CTGAGGAATAACAAAGCCCTTGAGTTTTATTCACTTGCCCTCCTTTGAAGCAGCAGGGATAGACCATAGTGTGGGCCACTCACTGGTACTGGGAAAGCAAGACTTTGAATTCTGTCTCTTGTGTGTGATTAACCCACTGACCAGACATGGGGACTGGAAGGGGTTTTCCTTCTGGATTTCACACTTTTCTGGAGAACAAATCACGTCTTGCCTCCTAGGGAGAGCTGAGCATTTTATCTAACAGATTCCAGGGACAATTATTTGGAGACTGACATCCTTTGTCTTCTGTTCTCCTTTCACACACTGAAAATTTGTTCCCTCCGGTCTTCAGATTGTTGCAGGGAATATCCCCAGCAGTTTCAGACCATTTCACTTCCAGGCTGTTTGCTGTGCAGCTGTGAGCTCAGAGCAAGCTACAAAACCAGTCACAGGAGTGAGCAGTGAGATGTCTGGCTCTGAGCTCTGTGCCACCCTCTTTTACACAGAGGTACAAATCACCATGGTCTGGGAGGCAGTATTGTAGGGGAATATCACAAGAAGCTTAACCTCATTCTGCAGACACCCACTGCTGTCCTCTGCTGAGGCCAGGACACTGGGATATTGCTGTGCACTTTGCAGCCACTGCAACATCTCCTCCACCAGCCTAGGCTTTGTGGGGTCCAGGATCTTAGTGCCTACCTTCATAATGAGTTTGCTTTTTCAGAAACAAACAGTGAATGTAGCTCAGTCTTCACCTTCACCTCATCTGTCAGTTCTAACCCTAACAACCTCAGTCGCCCATCCATACTTTGATATTTTTCCCTTTCCATGAGGAAAGAATAGCAGAAAAGAAGGATGGAGGGACCTCCTTTTGGTTTGGTACACTTTATTTCCCTTCTAATAAAACTGCAGCCACCAAAGCCTCCCATGTTAGTGCAACGTGACCAATGTATTGTAAATCAGCATTTTCTGATTTCCTGTTTTCTTTTTTCAAAAGGTCCATCTTCAGAGTGCATGAAGCTCTGACCAAGCTGGTGGCAGAACATAAGAGGGTAAGAGAGATAATGTACTTCTGACCATCCTGACAATGGGCATGCACTTAAAAGTCAGGATAAGTTCTACATCCTGCATAACAGAGAATGTGAACTTCCACTTCCATGGAATTCAAAGGTTCAAAATTAACCTCAAGAGCAAAAACTTTATTCAACACACAAGAGTGTTCTGTTCCTTTTCTCTTTGCTCCTCTCCCTAGCTCACATGCTTAGGAGCTTATTACCTTGCTACTTCCATGTTTTCCATCTGAGAAAGTCATGGCCATGGAAAAGAAATTAGGGCAATAGGAAGCAATGAACTCCCACTTGAATTAATATTAACTAATGCAATATTTGGGATTTAATCATGATGGTATCGCCAAACACCATGAAATAATTAGGATAACACTGATCATGGCCTATAGGGAAATATATTTTTAAAACTCTGATTTAGAGACTCTGATAGAAAGCAATTCTGCAAGCAGTCTCATTAATTGTGGTGGCATTCAGTGCAGGAAACAACAAAACTTGATCCTAAATGAGACTTCAGAAAAGTAACTACCTGCACATGTAAGACATATCATTCTTACCATACTATTATTTCTTCAAAATTGTCAGAGCTTAATATTTGTGCTTTCTTTGAAACATAATTCTTCTGTCATTGTGTTCTGATGACTCATCATTCAAGGTACCCCAATGAATCATATTAGTGTTCTCCCAAAATAAAGGTATAACTAGATATAACTTTGGAGCACAGTTTTCTAACTGCTCCTAGACAAAGTTTGCTCCCTGTATTATGAGCATATGTTTGTGAGATTTTAATAGCTTGAAATTTCATACAGACAAGAATGACTCAAGCAAACAGTGGATGGATAAAAGTATGTGCTCACATACATAGTGATAGGTCAAACTTTTTAAATATTTTATTTGTTTCTGTTTGTTTCCTTTTGGTTTTGTTTTGAATAAAGGTTTTACATTGAGTCATCAGAGATCATTGGACAAGTAAGGATCTTCAGATTTTCTGTGTATAAGTATTTTTAAAGGGTCATAGCCATCACAGACGTGCACGATTTGAACACGTAAGATAACTGTTAAAATAGGAACTGAGATAGCAGGCTGGTTTTAAGTGATACTTTACATCATAGCTGTCTCTAACTTTGAATCCTGAATTCTTAGAAAGTGATGCCACCTGCTAAAATATGTCAAGCATTGAAAAGCCTGAGGAATGCCCATTACCCACACTTCTATAAGTCTATTTTTCTGTCATTCTTTGACTTTTCAGGCACGAATTTGGTTTCAGCAGCACACTGCCATGGAAATAGATTATTTGATTTTTTTCTTAATATGGCAAAATTGCTACTGTTGTATCTCTCTAAACTTAGCTTTTGGGGGTTTGTAACAATTTTGCTGTTAGGTGAAAGAGATTATTTAATCTAACCTTTGGACACACTTCAGGATGACTAGTAAATCTGAGAGAAAAGACTGTGGCTTTTGCATTACTTTATTCTCTTTTATAATTATGTTTGTCCCCTTCTTTTTCCTACTCCTCCCAAAACATGCCACCTGGGAAACAGAGAAAGAGCTGAATTTGCACTAAGGCTAGGCTACTTCAAATGGTGCTAATAACATAAAGGCATTTATTGGCATAAAATGGATAATGTGAAATATGAAGCATAACTTCCTTTCAAATGCTCAGAGAATAGAAAGTGGTACATAGAAAGGCTAATATTATTTCTCATGGCATATTTTGATTCAGTTTCTCATTCTTTGACTAGTGGTCAGAAGAGTTGTTTAAAACTTCATTTTTAAATACCTACTCCTTTTTTTTGAACACTGTTTTTTCAGACTTTCATCCTTGGCTTGAGAGTAGATAATTCCCCTTAAGCCTTCATTACAGCTTTTGCTACCACTGTGGTTCAAAAATTCTGCTTTGAAAAGCTGCAAGGAAGTGCTGTGCAGTATGATTGTGCAATCCAGTTCTTATACGAGGCAAGTTGTTTGTGTTAGACAGATATTTAAAATCCTACTAAAATCCTGTACTTGAAAGGACCAACTAATACATAATGTCACTTAAAAAGAAGAAAACATTTCTTATCTAAGAGGACATCATAATGTTCTTGCTGATCTCATGCCCAGAGAGAGAAACACTCTGCAGTGTGATTTAATCTAAAACTCTCCAACCCTGAGCATGTTTTTGTAGGTGTTTAGTCCTTTCAGGTGCAGAGAGAGAGCATGGTTTCTGCATCACTGCAATTCTGCTACAATAATGGCCTCCTGATATGCTGGGGTACACTACAGTGAGGTCTTCCACCTCAATGAGATGCAATGCAAGGAAAAGATGCATGAGATTATCTTGACATCTGTTCCCATGCACTGAACCGGGAATCAGCCAGAAGTTTGCAGAATTAGATTTATCTGTCTTATAAAAAGCGTTATGGCACTCTGGAAAAGTTAAATTTCAGAGTGTTGTAATGCTCAAGATGTATTAAAAAATTTTAGGAAAGGTTTTTTTCTTTATGATACTTCCCCCACATGATGATAAAAAGTTCTCCCTATAGACCACTTTTGCATCTCTGCACTATTTTTTATTCTCTAGGGCTTCTTTCCTGCCACTGTAAAATATTGCTTAGCATTTGTGTCTCCTCCTAGTCAAGTTTAGACTTTTTCTAACACTGCCCTCAGGGTTTATAAAAATATATGCAATACTATTGAGAAAGATGATATAATTATATGGGAGGAAGAGAAATTGGATGCCATGATGAGATAGAATTATTACAACAGCAGAGAGCACTGTGTGAAAACCAAATAGATAGATGGGCAGTATTTAATATTACTGATGAATCTTTAAAATCAAGGTTTTCTTCTTCCAGAAGAAAAGTTTAAAAGAAAAAGCAATAATAGAACCTGAAGTACAGACAAATTCAGCAATTGTCCCTCTCCTGTAGCTGCAAGGCTGCTTCTAAAACTCCATGAAATGGCTCTGTTCTCTCAGTGCTTCCTAGTCACAGCTGTCATAATGCCCAAGTCCTAGACAAACAGCCAGAGTATGAATAAGCATCAGTTATGGGTGCAAAACAGAGGCTGATGTGTCTTGAATATACCTGACTACTCATGGAGACCTGATGCAGTCTGACTCCAGGAACATGCCAGGTCTTCTGTGCTGGGTTTGCTAAGGTTGGTAGTTCTGACTCTAACAAAAAGCTGGGCAGGCAAGTAATTTTCAGAAAAAGATTAATTCATCCTGCTTGCAATGAAAGAGAATGATCAGTGAGGTCACTGAAGACTTTCCTCCTCGGACTTTCTCATGGAGAAAAAATTCAGTACTGAAACTTTCTCAGACTGTGACTGACTTGTACTTGAACTTAGAATCAAATTTTTTGAGCATCTGAAGAAAATTAGGAAAGTATAGAAAGACAGTGTTAATTGAGTTTTCAGGGGACAATTACCTAACTCAGCTCACCTCATTATTCGGGAGATTTGTAGCCTGACATTTAAGGTCCCTTACTAGTGTTGAGCCAATGAAGCTTGCAATGGAATACTCAGTGCAAGTTTTCTTCTACTCTCTTGAAGGAGCAATCTCAATACTGAAATATTGTTAGGCACGTGCAAATCTGGTAATCATCATTACTGTGTGCAGGTTTTCTGATGAATCCTAGGAAAACTCAGTAGTGCAACTTTTGGTTGTCCTGGGAACAGATCTTAAAAATTCAGGCCTGCAGATGGAAGATTAATTAGATGATGTTGCTGGAGACACTGAACAAATTTTAGGCCCATTTCATATATAAAAAATATTTTCATACGTGAAAGGAATATCATAACAAAGTTTTTCAAAACGTTTAAGCATGAGTGTAGATGCCCAGTTATAGAAAAAACACTTGACCAAGATGTTGATTGTACTGACAGAGAGCTTTTCAGCACAGCAACTCAATGTTTTCTCTCCATCTTCACAGGAGTCCCTGCTGCCAAAAAACACAGATAACAAAGGCTCCTGCTTTTGCAAAAGTTGTAGCACAGTTTTACTGCCATTCTCTCTCTGTGCTGAACAGCTCTGACAGACCACTGTTTATCACCACAGTTACACACTGTAAAACATCTCGCACATGGATGGAAAATGCATTCTTTCCGTCACCTCCCAGATGAAAGCAGAGCCCCAGCCATGCAATTTTTCATCCTTAGAAAAAGGAGATAGATATTGGCAACTTCTAGGTCAGAGAATTTTTAAAAATAAGGTGGACCTTAGAACAGATGCAAGTGTAGATGGATATTTGGGGTCCCATCACCTTTCCCTAGTAACACGTCATTACTGATTTCAGCCTTGAAATAGTGGTGGGGAGCTCTGTCACCTCCAGACACCGTTTCCTTTAAGGCATAGCTCTGTAAAATAGTGGGAATGTATCAAAAGCAAAAAGTAAGCTCAGCAGTTCAATACCAAGGGAAAAAACAGCACTGTGCTCCATCTTCTTCACTGATATGTCTAACAGTTTGAATGTCTACATGAGTCTCACATAGGCAGCATATATTTTCCTGCATGGACCATTTAATGCTTCATACCCCATTTTTCATGAAAAATACCCTCTAATAAAAATACCCTAGAGATTTTAAACAGTATAATAAAAACATCTCTAGACTAAAATTGTACATGAAGACTAGCACAGATCAATTGGTGTTGCAGAGTATAAGAAAACAGCATCAACAGCCTAGGCAAAACTGAACTTCCAAATGAAAATTTCTTCTGCTTTTTCTTCTCTTTCTTCTCTCTCGCTTGACTCCTTTGACATGAGAATCTTGAATAAAATGTTATGAAGTTTCTTCTCTTGTCACTGCTTTCTTTAAGTAGTCATATAAAGACACTAAAGCAAAACTACTCATTAAGCCATGAACTACTAATATCAGCCTAGGCTGCCCAGAGAACCTGTGGATGCCCTGTCCCTGGAAGTGTTTAAGGCCAGACTGGGTGGAGCTCTGAGCTCTGGTCTAGTGGAAGATGTCCCTGCCTGTGGCAGAGAGGCTGGATCTAGATGGTTTTTAATGTCCCCTACAACCCAAATGATTAGATAATTTTATGATTCTAATGAATGAAAATGTGAATGCTAATATGAAAAGTGAAAGTTGCCAGCTGGCAAAGTTGTAAAACTGATGCTGGCATAAAAGGAGGTACAGTAAAGGATGTGCCTTACAAAACCATATAGCCCTTCACATAACAGTGGTGCATCTGTTTTCTATTGATATGCTTTGTACTGCCAGTTGTTGAAGACTTTTCAGACTGGGATAGGTCAGACTGTAATTTTTAGAACTTGTTTTCCTTTTAATAGAAAACTCCACATGCATTTTGTTTCAGAGGACTGTAATTCTGTTTTGCAATCAAATTATCCTGGCGGTTTAATCTAAGGACTGAAGTATGTTCTAACAAAAAAAAAAAAAAAATTCAGAGTATTATAGCAGTAAGCATTGAATTATTAGATTATCTGGTCTACATGATTCTTTTTAAAACCATCTTCTTTTTCCAAATAGGCTAAACATAATTTATTCCATGACTATAAACTCAATGGACCTGCAGGTCTGCAAGATTTGCCTCTCATTTTGGGAACTAAAAAAAAAAATTTGTATTGAATTTCCTCAATATTTGTTCAAATGCTTAAGTAAATTTGCTTGAGTGTCTTTTCAATCTCTTGATGTTTTCTTTTAACAACATCATTTTAATCGTTACTGATGCTATCTTTGGGTTGTATTAGGTAGCATTATAGGATCACTGACATATTTTAAATCCAGTCACAGAAGTTTGCTCAATTACTCCATCATTTACTCCCAGAGATCCTCATGCCACAGGCCAGACAAGCCCCAGAGCATGGGATGGGGTGACACCTGAGCTCTTGCCAGCTTTTTTCTAGATCATATTTTTTTTTTCTAGATCATATATTTTTTTCTGCTACATATTCCACATTTTCTTGTATGATGTCTACTAGCAGTTCACATATAAAAATTCAACCCATTCCCTCCTGGCAGGGCATGGAACAGCTGCACAGGCTCTGTAGGGAGCCTGAGCTTTGATGTGGTCTTCACAGCAGTGAAGGGGCACAGATCACAGGTAGTAGAGGTAGCCCTACATGCCTGTACTCACTACCCAGTCCATATTAATCTGGACCATGGCTAAAGCATGCTGGGGCTAAAAAAATGATAAAATAGACAATGCTTTCCAAATATATATTCTGCATGTTTGCAGAATTGTAAGTTGTCATGTAGAAAGGGAACTGTGGAAACATTTTCCTTCCTTTACAAGGTCATAAATTTCTTCAGTCTTAACTAAGACATTCTGCAAGACTAATGAAAGAAACCCTCCAATTATCTTTTGACTGAATGAAATTTGTGATTGAACAGTGTATCCTTATGTTCTTGAAGACTATTTCCCAAAGAATTCAAGTTTTCAGGATCAGGATATTAAATGTAGGACAAGAAAAAGTTAGTGTTTTGCATGTGTGTTTGTGTGTGTTTTGTTCTGTAATCTCCGGTTTGGGTTAAGAGCTATATTCTATACAAAATATCCCCTGAATTTTCTGAATACTGTTTTTACATTTGAATATGGTTAAAAGCTTATTTCCAACTTCAAGCCATATGGTGAGTGGTGATTAACATTTGAAAATAATTCCTGCTGTAACTGCCTCTGGTTGTTCTTGGAAATAAAAACTGAAACAAGAAGAGTAAGCAAAAAGAGTATTCCCAAACTGACTGTTTGCTGGAGCTAGATAAAACTCATATCTGAAATATTTAGTGTTCTTTCCTACATACACATTTCCAGAAGACTTCTTGGTCACCCAAGCATTTTCTGATCACTTCAGTCGACCCATGTGCTCAGGAGCAGCCAAAACCCATCAAGCTTTTGGTGGCTGCTCTGTCTGGGCTGTAGCCAGGAGCAAAGTTATGAGTCTCTGCAGAACTTCAGAGGCATCTGTGCCTGCAGATGAAGCCTGTCAAGGAGGTGCTCTGGGCTTGATTCCCACTCCCAGGGTCTGCTCCTGGGCTGCCCTGCTGCCAGGGGCATGCAGAGTGAGTTTGTGCCTCTGTCATCCTCTGTGTGCCTGGGGAAGTGGCTCCAGTGCTGTGCACAGTACATGAGCCTGGCTCAGAGGGAACTCCTGCCACAAGAGAGAGCACAGCAATACCCAAGGGCACCATTCCTGCCCTGAGCAGCATCTGATCAAAATTATTGATCATCTGCCAGCACAGCCAAGTGCCACTGAGGCCAGCCCAGCTCTGCATGAAGCAAAGAGTCAGGTCAGACTGATTAAATCACAGGGCTGGAAGTGAAACAAGGGTAAGACAACAAGTGAGCCCGAGTACTAGGAAGAAAAAGGAAAGAAGAATGTAGTACTTAAATCCAACAGAGAAACAAAAAACCATGGAAGCTGATCCAGCTGCTGTTGAACTTAGCTGTGAGTTCCTTTGGACTTTATGAAAATATAAAACTGGAGAACGATCTCTGTTAGGTATCCAGGTGTGCCTTGATAATCTCATCAAATCAGGGGGAACATCAACACCAAATCTTGATTGCACAAAATTTCAAATTGGAGAGTTCTCAAAGGGAGGAAGAATAGTATGGAGGAATGATTTTAAAATCATCTTTTCCCAGTTAATTATTCTCTTCGCCCCCTGGCTGCCAGATGATGTGGTAGGTAAGTTAAATAGCAATTGCTCCCTCATTTTCAATTAAATTTTCTGAGCTATTTCACAGATCAGTACATAGATCATACAGAAACATAAACCTTGAAGATTTTGCACTAGGTCAGGACCAAGCATAATTTGTCACCTCTCATCTCCCTTTCATTCTCTCCTGGCACTTTGAGGCTCCTGATGAGAGCTTGTCTAAACTGCCTTCCTGCCAAAAATTTTTAATTGTCTCACCAGTGGACAGCTTCTAGCTCTCCCTCTGGCAGGTGAAAATAGGGCAAAAATTAAACTCATCAGCTCCTAAGGAAATGGTTCCTTGTTTTGTACTTCTTATGCTTTGTGTGTGTACAACTTTTGGAGACTGAATAGGGTTTGCCATTTTTGAATATATTATAGACTACCATTTTCACATCTGCTTTCACCATTGGAAGAAAGTTTCTAACAATTAAAACTAGTGTATTAGTGTATTTATTTGCTCAAGCAAATAAACAGTTATGAAATCCCTTAATTTTATGAAGATTATGTTGTTGAGCTGTTTAAAAAAAAACAAACTAGTCCCTTTCTGCCAAAAAGCCAGCTGTAAAGTCTCAATTCTCAGATATACAATTCTGAATTTTTAATTTTGCAGAACATTATCTTATCCAAGAAACTAAATACATTATTGATACTATTGCACAAGATCTAAAGAATTAGCCATCTAAAAGAAAATTAGACAATAACATTTATTTTTAATGTGTTTTAGAAAAATGCTCACGTGAAAGTTCATGTAATTTAAATTACCATTCTGTTTCTTTCTGCCTATTCTTAAAAAAAACCCAAAACAATGTTATCACAGAAATTAATGCAGTGCATCTATATTGTATACACTTCTACACGTTGATGCTACAGAAAAAATGCAAATATCTTTGTCTTAAATAAATGTGAATGGTCTCACAGTGAACACATTTTTATGAATAGGTGAGTGCATACAGAAAACCAGATGAATCACAAGATAATCCTGATTTTAAAAATTGAGATTCTGTGGCAGGCAGTGTTTGCCTTAATTGTGAGAGTATTTTGCTGTAAACTATTGAAATTTCTTCTCAGTTAGATGGGTTCTCTAGACTGCTGAGGCTGCCAGCCAGAACATCATCCACCTGGGTGCTTAAGCAGGATGAGACAAAGGCATCTCACCTGGATGTAGGAGCATTTGATGCACTTGAGAGGGGAAGAGTGCACAATGAAGCATAATGAAGACACACTTCTATTTCCCCAGTTTCTTTATACTGGGAAGACTTCTCATATTCAGATGAAAAACTGTATTTAGAATCATGCAAATCAGATCGACCTGAGGAAACACAATTCCATTATGACTTATGCAGGGACACTTTAAAGCGTTTCTACAACCTTCTTTGCAAATAATGCACTTTACTGCCCAAGCATTGCAGGGTCTTGTCTGTGCTGCATTCACCCTAGGCCAAGGCCATCTCCCATATGTATAAAACCAAAAGATTGTGATATGAATAGACATTCATTCCATTTTGGAGAAGTTCCTGGGAAAGAAGATCAGCTAGACTTGCCAGTGCATCTTTTCAAGGTTAATGGTAAGACTTTAACACAAGAGTTTATCTCATCCTCCACCAGTAAAAGATAGAGCCAAGGCTCAAAGCCCTACTGCACACAACATTTTACACCAGCAGGGCCAACTCAGAGTCTTCCATAGAAGGTAGGGATGCACTGGCAGTGAAATTGATGTCTGCAGATGATGATTTCATTTGAGGCACCTCTTGAAAATACTCCATCAATCTCCAGCATCCCAAAGGGCACAGGTTGAAAAAATCCAATATGGAGCTGTCATTCCTGTAACTGGAGTGCTATATGCTTCCCAGAAGACAGAACAAGCTCAGTGTTCACAAGAAAAAAACAAAAAAACAAAAAAACAAAAAACAACAACAACAACAAAAAAACAGCATAACAGAGGAAAGCTGGCAAAAGTCTCTTTCTCTCTCTAGAGCTCATTCTCTTTTGTATCCTTCCTGTTGGAGGCATACTAGGTGAAGGGGCCAAACCAGCAGCTGAAAAATACCTATTTTAACCACCTATACAGAGAGATAAAATAATATAGTGCTGCTAGGTGGTTGTGTGGAGAGAAGTTAAATCAAATCCCTTGCAAATGCATGAAGAAGAGAAAGACGACTAAAACAGAGACAAAGGAATCACAGCTGGAAGAAAAAGGAAACAGCAGCAATCAAAGGTTGATGTTCCAGGAGCTCATCAGGATCCACTCCACCTTTGTGGAGATGCTGAGATAAAGGGTCTTTTCTGATTGATTTGACCAATTTTGAATGCCTTCCATAATCATGTTAATGAATGCCCAGTGATGTCAGAGTATTTATTTACAGAAGCCTGACAGTTTTTTAAGCAATTGTAATCATGGTAGATTTGATCCCTGCCAGTACAATCATCCCACACACTCCCATTTTGTGACCCAAAGGTGAACACTGCCTAGCAGAAGTCACAACATCCTTCTGTAACTCTCAGCTAATCATAATTAAATATATATTTTTTCTATTTTTCCCCCTACATTTCTAGTTTCTTTTGGCTTGTCCTGCCAGCCTGCAACTCAGTGACACCACAATATAGAGCTCTTTATCACATCCTTTAATTCTCTCTATCCAGTGAATGTCTGACTACCAACTGCTATTTATCAAAAATTTTGTGAAATAAAATTAGGTTGTACTTTATCACCCTAGACATGTCACAACAAACAAGCTGTAAAACCACTTTCAACATATTTACACAAAAGCTGTCTGCTCCTAGAATGGATGGACACTCCCTGGAAAGGAATTCCAATTCCATATGTATATATAATAACTAGTAAAGAAAATAGACAATATTAATGAAATGTTCCTGATAAGTATACAAATAGTAGTAGGAATATAAGATATTAGCATATGCATCTGCTATTCCCATGACTTATTAGGAAAACTGAAATAAATTATTATACATATCAAATAATTGCTAATACTTTTCTTGAGTTTTATTTTGAATTCTTACTTATTGGCTCCACGGTTCCATGTGAAGCCTTCCCCAAAAGCAAGCACAGTCATTTAATAGTAAACAGTTAAACATTTCAAACAGCTTGAGAGACAGTCCATAACAATAAAAGGGATATACTTAATCTGGATACACAAATTTCATAAATTTCTCCAGGGCAGTGTATTCCCACTGCAGTGGTTTTTTTTCAGCTTAAATGCCAGCACAGCTGTCTTTGTCTTTGCCCTTGGGTGCTAGTGTTCCTTCTAATGTTTCATGAGGGAAATAAAAAAGGGAAGTTTGGTACAAATCATTTTAGTTTTTAAAAGAAAAGAGAATTCATACTCAGGACTGGCACTCTGTCAAAGGAGCTTTTTACTTATATGTGGGTCATTTGTGGAAGAGACTTTATTTCTCAGGCTTCTGAGACAATTCTTTAGGTCTGTTAGCACCAATAAAGCTAAGTGGCACACATAAAGGTTGGAAAACTATTAAGTCTTTTGTGCCATTACAGCAATTCTGGAAACATTTTGAATTATACTACAAATATTTACTTGATGTCACCAG
Organism: Buphagus erythrorhynchus; assembly: GCA_013400855.1. Lineage (NCBI taxonomy): Eukaryota > Metazoa > Chordata > Aves > Passeriformes > Sturnidae > Buphagus > Buphagus erythrorhynchus. The sequence goes on along the minus strand of VZTT01017437.1, from coordinate 63,847 downwards.
ACAGCTTTTTCATACAAATTCTGCCCTTAAGCATTCTAGGGATTCCTTCTACGAGTGTTGTACCAGGTGGTTTTTATTGTCATCATTCAGCTCACAGGCTGCCTTTTTGAATAGTTCACCCTTGCTGTTACTGCAAATAAATACCAAAATCTTCAGCTGGTGAACGACTTCAGAAACTGAGCAGAGATATCTGGGGTACCTGAAACACTGCAAGATTCTACTAGCTAAAGATCTACCCCTCAGCTGTTTGTTTGAAGCCTTCCTTCTCTGTCTTGCAGACAATAAATGCATGATACTGTAGGTGTTCCTTCACCCAATTTCAGTGACCCCATAACTGACTCCAACCTGGCCTCTAGCTTGATCCACCCCGTGGATCAGGAACAAGGACATTCAGTCTCAGTGAACACAGGATTTTATGGCTTTTACCAACTCTTTCATGAATGCACTATTCTGGCAGATCATTTTGCCCAAGATGTTTTAAGAGAGCTTCCTTAGTACTAATGATTTTGTGTCATGCCTGCAGGTAGCCTGTGAGCTTCAGCAGGAGATGGAGGATTGCAGATGGCACCTGAAGAGAGCTCTGTCTGCTACTGACTCCTGCATAATGGCAGAACTTCCACTACTGCTCTTCCAGGCTCTTGTCTGGACTGGCATCAAGATCCATCAAAGTTGTTCCAGCCCAGGAAGACACTGTCATGTGAAAGAAATATCTGGATGGGTATCAAATATCTGGGTATCAGCTGTCTGCCTAGTTTGCATCTGCAATGCAGCCACAAAGGCCAGTACAGAAGACAGATGGTATAGTGACATGATTTTCACAGAATCACAGAATACACTGAGTTGGAAGAAACTCACAAGGATCACTGAATGCAACTCCTGGCCCTGCACAGCACCATCCCCAAGAGTCACACCATGTGCATGAAAGCATGGTCCACCTGCTTCTTGAGCTCTGTCGGGCTTGGGGCTGTGAGCACTGCCCTGGGGAGCCTGTTCCAGTGTTCAGGCATGCTTTGGGTGAAGAATCTAATACCTAACCCAAACCTCCTCTGACAAAACTTAAGGCCATTCCCTTGGGTCCTGTCACCAGTCACCAGGGAGAACACATCTTCAGAGTGCCTGCCTCTCTGCTTCCCTGCTGAGGAAGTTGCAGCTGCAGTGAGGTTGCCCCTCAGTCTCTTCTTCAGGCTGAACAGACCAAGTGATCTCTTTTCAACTGCCTAACAGACAGACTGTAGAGATCAGAGTAATTTTAACTGTGAGGATTGTCTAAAAATTGGCTGTCACTACAACTCTGCAGCACACCAAGAATGCAACAGTTATTGCTAAGGCATTCCTGATGCACACAAGAGCTTATTGTGGAGACCATATTGTTATGACTGGACTTGCAAGTTATTGCAGTGATGGAACAGTGTTAGGAAATTAATATATAGCTAGCTCACAGCTAATCACAAAGGTCTTCAGAAAGTGTGGTTTATATACCTCCTAAAGCCCATCTCAAGTAAAAGACTGTAGACTGAGGTATTTTTTTTCAGTCAGGAAATACTAAATTAAAGTAAAATGAATTGATTCATTTTCAGAATGCATGGGAACGTTTGAAATACTTTATAGTATGACAACACCATATTTATTTTAATATTTTATATTGTTATAGATTGCAAAGGTTGAATGCAATGGAGCATTTCCCAAGGGGAAAGGGGGAGCAGGACTTACAGAGGTGCTGATCTTTCAAATGTGCATTCACCATACCTTTTTCACAGAACACAGGTGTTGACAAGACTCAGCAGCAGGATTTGAGATGGAGAATGGAGGCAGTTCAGCTGCATCATCTTGGCATTGAATGTGCTATACAGGAACCTGGCAGCCCTGGCAGGATGCATGGGGAGCTATAGCCTTCACAGGAAGGAGGAGGCCTGTGTGCTGAATCTCTCTTATTTTCTTCTCATTTCTGGGGTGAGTGAATTCAGTTTTCATTAAGCTACTGTGAAGATTTGAGCCAGCTTTGCTCACAAGCCTTCTTCTTTTCTGCCAAGGACTAGACTTGCTTCACTTCTTCTACACCTGGAGGTAAATCAAGGTGAAATTCATTAAAGCTGTGTACCTAGGTAGGACCAAATCCAAGCACAGCATATCCTCACTCACTTTCTCCTTTTTAATTACACCTGTGTATCAGTGACATGTCACAGAACTGGCACTTTAAAGTACAGTATTACTCCTTCTTCTGATGGTTTGGTTGATATGCCAGTGCTTCATCAGGAAGAATGACTAGAGATCAGAGAAGCATAAATCTGTTCTGCAGATCCTATATGTTCTCTGAAATATTGCTTTTGGAGAGAGGAAACCAAACATATGAGGGATTCATACCTTTCTCTCTTTGGACTTTGGTCTGTCACAAACAACAGTCAGTCAATTGTCAGACAATCAAAAGTTAAAGAAATCTGGATAGGTCATTTTGGCAGGAAACTGCAAAATAGGGATAATAAAGTAAAAATATCCCTTTTTTTACAACTGAATTAACAGCTCCTTTATTCTTAGCAGCACCAAGTCAGTACCTCTGCCTCCTGATCTCAGGGGCTACATAGCTTTACCTAAGCTCTTAATAGTCAACTGCATGTCTTATTAATCATCTTCACTGTGAAGCACAACAATGGCCAAGGTACCAATATTTCATATGACAAAGCACATCATAGCAGGACAATGAGGAATGAGTGGAAATGGATGTTGCCATAATCCACCAGGAGAACCAGATGGAGGAATGATTCTTGTAGTAGGTAACCATCTTCTAGAGCACATTAGTTAGAAATTTGGTTGGTGTAGTGTAGGCTCCCAAAGCCAGATTTCATTTTCCAGAAAACATTGCTGAGAGCCTATCCTGTGGGGGAGGGATTAGCTTCACAGTTGACAGCACCAAAATATTTTGGTTTTCAGCTCCTTGTCAACAAATCAAATATCTCAGCAGGTGTAAGCTCCTGGGTTGTAGGCAACCATTGCTCTTGCATTCCTTTTTCATATCTACAGTTCCAACCAAAAAAACCCTGTCCCAAATCTAGAAACCAACATAATAGCTACAGAGGTAATATATATACATCTGTCTGCTAACTGCTGGCATAGGGTCTGAGTGACTAATTAAAATCAATTACTCAGAAATGGCTGCAATTTTTTCTTCATTATACATACTCCTAATCCAAATGGAGGCAAGTTTATTTATAGCACAATGAAGTATTACCTTCTTGAATTTCTGCTAAATTACTGTCTACTATGAGTTTGTACAAATTTAATAATAAATATTCAGTTCCAATTTTTAGAGAAGTTCAGTTTTCTCCTTGATAAATAGTCCTTCACAACAGAACAAATTAAAAAAAAAA
>VZTT01017437.1:1208-38527 GCA_013400855.1 Buphagus erythrorhynchus | reverse complement strand
AATAAATAAATAAATAAATAAATAAATAAATAAATAAAAATTAAAAGAAAATCCACAGACATTATGTATTCCCAGAACTTTCACTTTGGTCTGGGGGCTTGAGTAATATTGGTACTTTGCCCTAGAGCATGGCCACAAAGTCCCACTGAAGCATCAGTATGGTGACATAAATTGCAGAAACAGCCAGACTGCAGAGTTACACAATATTTGCAGGTGCATATATAATTGCAGTTTCATTTTATCTTATTAGAAGTGATTCCACATCTTTCAATAGGAGTCATATTTTCCCAGCCAAAATCAAACCTGTGGGTCATAAAAACATATCAGAGTGGCTAATTAGTACCAATGTGTTTGGGGAGTGAGCTCATCCAAATGGACTAAATATTCCATATCTGCTTAGGAAGGGAAACATCTGTGAGCATAGATCTTCCTGCAAGTACCTAAGTAATTATTTGCCTTTATGTTTATAGGCCCTAAATGCACTTTCTTAGTTGTCCTAAGTATTTGCCCATTGTAATAATCAGAAATTGCTAGTTTGACTAAAGAAAACAAACCAACAGAAAAAAAAAGGTGTACAAAACCTGCGTTCATAAAAAACCAGAATATTCAGAGATTTAGTGATTTGGTTCTCTCTTGTATATGTGTTCAGTAAAATCCTGACTGCATGTGAGAAAACAAAATGCAGGAGCTTTGGAAAAGGTGCAACCTATGTGGCATGATTTATAAGCAAAAATAAATAAATACTAATTGCTTTAAATTAGTATAGTCCACAATCCATCTGAAAATATCACTTGAAGGAATTCACCATATGTGAAAACTTTTATTTCATGAAAACCCAGAAACTTTACTTCTCCTGAGCCCTTCTCTGCAACGTCTGCAAAATCCTCTCTAAGACTTAGAAGCAATCAGATATAATGAAATATCTTTATTTCCTTAGAGCCTTATGCCTGATTGTGGTCACTGTGTTGTATTTGATCAAAGGACTTTCATTAGTGATTGTCTTTAACAAACTTCGGACATTGGACTTTTCTCTCCTATTGTTTGCACAACCTGATCTTCATTGCTGAAAGCCAGGAAGTCAACAGCCTTTTGAAATAATTTGTCTTTGATACAGGAAGCTTTATGAATTTTTAAAATTTACTGCCTAGAATTCATGTGAGGATCTCATTCTATCTAATTACATGGGTTTGAATTAATACATCAATGTCTTACATGACTGCATTCTAACCTGAAAGGCTGACTGCATCTGTGAGAGCACTGTCACATATTGCAGGAACTAATTAAAGACTGCACAACTTCACAAATCTCTTGTTCGATTAAATATGTTGCAATTATATCAGTGTTAGAGGGTGGATTTGGAGAGAGATAAAACTTACATAGGTGAGAACTTCTACACCTATTGTAACACTTGAATGAAAACATTGCAGCTAAATTGCTCTCTTAAATATTTTTTTCTTAAATCACAGGCATTAAGGAAAGGAACATTTAGAGGATTTGATGTAATCTTTTGCTAAAAAACCGATTGATAAAGGATACAAAATGCTGAAGAATTTTTCTCTTCTTTCTCTTTTCTTGTCTTGTTTACTGTTAAGTTTTATTTTAAGACAAGCATATGTGTACAAATTAAAGGTAGCATATTAGGTACATGTGTTACCGTGACATCAAAGATTACAGAATTAACTCAGGAGTTGGATTCAATGGGTTCCTTCCAGCCCAGGATATTCCAAGATTCTATGAACCCTGCTCAAAAACTAAGCAAGCTCCCAGCATGGAAAATACCTTCAATTCCTACTGTTCCAAAAAAAATTATTTTTAGCTTTCTATAACTTCTGAAAATATCTTTGTTACAAGATACTGTCTTCAAAATCCTCAGTTTCCAGAGCACTTCTATAGCCAGCCAGGGTAAAATGTTTTAAGGGTCTTTGACTGCTTGAAGCATTTTGGGGGAAAATCATCATCTGGGCCAGGCAAAGTGATTAGACCTCTTCATAACTCACAGTGACCTCCAGAAAGCAACCAGCAGAGGTCACGAGCTTTGGTTTGAAAGAGGAAGAGAGGAAATTAGCAAAAGATACAGATTAGCTCTGCCAACCTGCTGATGTAGAATCAGAGCCAGCAAAAGCCACAGGGCAGGGGAGAACCAGGTGAGAAACAGTGATCCAAAAAAGTCTGGAAGGGCATTAAAAATCTACTATAGAGGCCAGCTTCACAAAAGCATACAATTAAGCCCACTGCATGTATCTGGAAGGTTGTTTAACTGCCCAGGTGGTTCCATGCCTGCCTACACCTACTGACACAGCAGGCCAGCAGTTTAGGGGGAGACAGAACTGTGCTCTCCTTCACAGCCTCCCCTTGCTCCTGAAGCTGCTGCTGCTTTTATGCTCTTGGATTTTCAATTTCTCCTTAAACATGAGGTATGGTGTTTTAAAATGATTGATTTTTCCTCTCCATAGATCCTTAGCATCTTCCAAAATATTCCATTACTCTGTACACAGTGGGGTGGTACAGGAGGCTTCCCTCACATTACACTGCTCTTCTCCCTCTATGGCCATATGGATGGATATCCTTGGTCCCACCTCCCTGTTTGATAATGTTCAAAGGGGGAAATTGCACTCAATTTCTATGTCTAAACAGAAAGATTTGCTTCCAAAACTGCAATTATATTTTTTAAAGTTTGAAATTACTAGCTAATGAACTGATCTCGCTATATAAATGAAAATTAAGAAGTAGTTATTCAACACCATCAGCACACATACCAAAAGCTGCTCTTTGAGAATAGAAAATTCTGGTATCTGCTGTTCAGTTAATTCACTGTTTTGATTTTCCTCGACACTTCTAAATCCAATAGAAACTATGCAAATACTTTTAAATAATTAAGAGGCAATAACAAGTTTTTGTCTTTATATAGGTTGTCAGAATTTCCACAAGAAGCTTGAACTGGAAAGATTGTTTCAAAAAGGAATATTTTTCAATGCATTATAGAAGGTCACCCGACTGGATTTCACATATAGTGGAATTACTAGAATGGTTATTTCTGAGTTAAGTGAACAAGTAATTCTCAAGAATAATCATCAGTGGGCTGCACTATGTAACTTTACTTTGTCTTAGGTGTTTTGCCTTTGAAGTTAACTGCTTACCACAATTATACTTTAAGGGTCTTACAATGATTATTCATGGATCTTTGCTATTATGACAGTGAATCATCAAAGGAAAAAGGTTAGATTGATTTCTGCAAAAGATGAAGCTTTGTCAAAGACAATTTTCAGAATAAAAGGAAAAATGCAGTTTTTGTTTGTAATGAAGCAAAGGTATTGAAAACCACACAGATAATTGTGTTCTAACATAAGACTTTTTTGTGTGTGTGAAGAACAACCTTTTAAAAGCAATGCATAGGGAACTAAATACATTAACCACATAATCCTTTTTTATAGGATTTGTCCAGATTTCTTCTTGTGTACTGCAATGAAAATTCACTCTCGCAGAACTCAGCTCAAAGGCTTTTGGCTGAAGACAGTATTGCACCAGGTGGAAAACACAAAATGAAGAAACAACCTTCAGCTGCATCAAAGAGAACATGAATTCTGCTGTCCTTAATAGATGAAAGGAAAAAGCATTATTGCAGTACAACATCCTGTTCTTCCTAATTATTGTCATTGCATGAGAAGTGCACTATACTGTGCAACCCCTTTTAATGGGGAAAGATCTCTTAGCTATTCTCTACATAATTATACAATAATTAAAATACAACCAAGGACTATCAAATTCTGCAAAAGAGTTTTTCAACAATTTCTGTGAATCCCATTATAATGAGTTCTGAGTAAAAGGCAGAGAGCATCTGTTTTGTACTTTCTAATCATATGTTCTTTCTGAAAAATTGGGGATTGTCAAATCAACTTATTTGACCAGGTTGAAACCAGGGTAGAATTGAAACTTCTGATACTACAAAGTTTAGACTCAAACTCTTGTTTGGTATCAAAGCAAGACTTAAAGCTACATTGGGGACTGTATCACTCTGTCCAAAAGAAGTGTAGAAATAGGTGTTGGGATTACAAGACTGACCCCTTTGTAAATATTGTGAAATCTAATAAAATCTTTCACTACCAACTGAACCTCTCAATTTCCCACTGAATATGAAGAAGTATGTGAACTCCTGCATTTTTACCAGGAAGGACACTGATACACCAGAAACAAATTTTCCTTGTCCATAGAGTTCTCTCTTTCACAACTCTATGTGCTTTTTTTCACTGTTGGAAAAGTCACAGAGAAGGTTTAAAAGTGCTCCTGATTTAGCTAAGTGATCCTTGGGGTATCCCACACTGGATATCCATATTGCATGAAGTGTCAGGGGACTTCCCAGGCACTCAGTCTTGAAGACTTTGAAAAAAAAACAGACCAAACCAAAATAACTAAATTAATAAAACAAAAGGCCGTTTGGAGACAGCGTCAGGAGGAACAGTTTGTAGAGGAAGGGCCCTGGCCATCCCACTAGAAGTACTTTTATAAGTTTAATTTGCTAGGTAAAGTGTTCTGGGAATGGAGAATATTCCATTGGGAAATGGTGAGGGCTCTGTGGGAAGGTTTTTGAAGGGACCACAAGAAGGAGGATGTTGTCCTGCCATTGACCATGTAAATAGGAAGGTTAGAACTGGAAAGTTAGAACTGTCAGTTGTCATTCAAAGAGAGCAAGATGCACAAACACCTTTGATGTATTTAATATCAGCCATCAGATTTAATCTAGCTATACAAAATAGAAGTGTGGTAGCAGAAACTGAGAACCTTGGCAAATGAAAGCTGGGGAAAAGCAGATTAAAGGGATAGTAGAACATTTCAAGGTCCATTTACAGAGATTTAAAATCTTCAATGCAACCAAAAGAGGCATTGTGCTTTCTGATTTCTTCTCCTTCGCATAATGAAAAGTTTGCTACGGGTATCTATGAGCAGGTAGGACCTTCTTCACTTTGGGTAGTTGGTTATGTAATCTGTGACGACCAACAAATTTTATTCTTGATTCCCCTTCTGTTGCTGACAGTCATTTGAGATGAAATAAGTCAAGACAAAAGTAAAGGAGATGTCAATGATGTGGTATTTTATCTAAATCCCTAATATTTCCATGCTCTGACTCATCTAAATTTGTCCTGGTATCTTCAGAAAAAAACTTTTTTTCCATGAGTGTCAACCTACCCAGACTAGTGATATTTCCACAAGTAAAAGGCCATGCCACATGTCAGAAAAATGGGTCTCAGTCTACTTAGTATTTAAAGAGCAAAGAGGAGCTATGCTGTCTGCAATTTCCCAGTGACAATTGCTCCATGTGCCAGTCATCATTATATGGCTTACAGATGTTATTTAAGCTGCTACAAGAGGAACCAGCTGATGGACAAAGAAGACCCAGATCTCATTACTGAGGATAAAAACATTCTTCTGACTATGACTGCTCACAGGTAGCTTATTGGGGAACTTGTCAAATATTTCTTATTCTAACAGAGAAGAGATTGCATTCACCACTTAAACTTGTTTCATTTCCTGAGATCACATCTCAAAACTCATTTTCTCAGCTATGGGTCCATTTTCAGACGGCAAACTTCCATTTTTAGGTTACTTCACCTCTTTATTCTATGTCTCCTGATGAAAACTGTTCTGTCTCAATTCACTTATCTTGTAAAGTTCACTGAAGTTCACAATTAATCTGACAGATTCATAATTAACACTTCCTATGAATTAACTTACTCTGAAAGACCAACTTCAATGAGTGTAAGAAATTCATGTCATAACGGCAAAATCATGAATTACAGCAAAAATTCCTAATCATGAGCAGTCACCAATCTTAGAAAGAAATGAGGCAATACAAACTTTGGTAACTTTTAATGACTTTTTAATACCTAGAGTGTTATGATCTATCCACTGACTAAGGGAATTGTATCTGGAAAGCGTTAGGTAGGAGGCTTACATAATGTAGTTCATCTAAAGTGCTTTCCTAGAAATTCCTGACTGAATTTTGCACATTGCATTTGAATACAATACTGCTCTTCATTTCTTAGGTTATTGTCACAAATCCAAAAAACTTGTGAACGTTCATCACAGACTTTTTTTTCCTTTCTGTGTGTCCTTTTCTAGCCTAAAGAGTTTGCAATGACTCCTCTTTGAATTCAGTGCCACATTCAAATGAGAAAATAAAGTTTGAGCATAGATTTATTTTATATTCATTTTAATTCCCATTCCATGTGCTTTTCACAGCTGCTCATTTTATTGAGTTGCTTTTCCAAATGAAAACTCCAGCTGCTCCTGCCTCACAAACCATATAATACATGTTGTATAAGCCTGTTTCAGTAGACTGTTACAGAGACTCAATGGTTATTGTTTTCCACATCTTCCACCTCTAGCCAGAAAATCTAGTGTTTAGGTTTCAGTTGTAAATGCAGTCTTTGAAAGTCCCTTTGAAAGTCCAAGCAGTTTCTTACTTGTATTCCTTAGAAAATGAGAGAGAAACACATAATCAGAGAATATTCTTAATTGGATCATCAAGCTGAGCTCCTGGCCCTGCACAGCCCCATCCCCAAGAGTCATACCACAGGAAAGGTTAATTGAACTCTGTCAGGCTCAGGGCTGTGAGCACTTCCCTGGGGAGCCTGTTCCAGTGCCAACCACCCTCTGGGTGAAGAATCTTTTCTTAATATCCAAGCTAAATCTCCCCTGACACAACTTCAGGCCATTCCCTTGGGTCTTGTCACTGGTCACCATAGAGAAGACTTCAGTTCATGCCCTCCCCTTCTCCCCAAGAGGAAGTTGTAGACTGTGATGAGGTGTGCCTTCAGTCTCCTCTTCTCCAGGCTGAGCAGACCAAGTGACCTCAGTCACTCCTCACACACCTTCCTCTCAAGGCCCTTCACCATCTTCTCTGGCCCTCCTTTGCATACTCTCTAATAGATTAATTTCTTTCTTATTTTGTGGTGCCCAACACTGCTCACAGCATTCAAGGTGAGGCTGCCCCAGCTCAGAGCAGAGCAGGACAATCCCCTCCCTTGCCCAGCTGGTGATACTGTCCCTGATGCCCCCCAGGACAGGGTTGGCCCTCCTGGCTGCCAGGGCACTTCTGACTCACATTCAGCTTGCCATCGACTCTTTCCACAGCACAGCTTTCCAGTATCTCATAGCTTGCTTTCTTTATTCTCCTCAGTAATTTCTAGATTATGGGATAACATTAAAGAAAATTTGGCGTGTTTCCAACTGAGCCAGTTTCCATATGCCTAATGCAAATAGGTGTACAGGCTGAGAAGAGAAACCCTTCGGCCACACCATTCATTCAACTCTTTTCAGACATCAAAGAACCCATGTTCATGCACAGCCTTGAGACACAGTCCTCTAGGATGAGTTACTGATCCTGAAGCTGAAGTACTTTCACATACAAATAGCTCTGTAACTCAATGAATTGCCTGGCCTCTGGCCATTGCCAGTCAATGGGACATGGGCAAATGTGCTGTGTTTGCAAAAAACCTGACATTCAACATCCCCTTTGGGCAGTTCATAATGCAAGAGGTCCTCATTTACCCTAGAGAGTCTCAGCTCCAGAGTCTAGTTACAATTTTTCTTGGGACAGCTTTGGGACACCAAGAAATCAATAGCTACTGACAGCACAAGCAGGTCAGGCTCTGAATTCAGTTAATTCCTATACCAGAAGTAGCAGATTATCTGCATGAAAACTGACTCCTGCTACATTTCTACTTAGTATACACACTTTTCCTTCTTGGGAAGCTCATGGAAGCCAACTGGGTTTTGTTTGTCTGTTGATAGCAACATCTCCTGGGATATTTGATGCCTAGGGGAGCTGGAACAGAGGCTACACACAGAGTTAAGGGGAATAAAATGGGTATTTATTGAGAGGCCTACAAAAGGCCACACCCTAGCAGTATCAGTGCCACAGTCATGGTCCCTGCCTGGATGGCTCCAAGATGGAAGCAAAGCAGGGCTTGGTCACAAAATCTCACATTTTTAGAGGTTTTGGCTCATTTGCATGAACCTGCCCTCCTCTTTCCACATTGTTTATGCTTAGGGCCTGAAGTTTGAAGAAACTATCCTTGAGTTCTTAACTGGAATAGGACTGTTTTTTCTTCATCACCCTGGCACATCAGAAAAGCACATCCAAGCAGAATAGAAAAACTTAAAACTTAAGGCATCATATTGATGGGAAGTCTGTGCATCTGTCTCACATGCGGTGATCCTGCTCATTGCCACAGACCTTGCCAACTGTGTGTCAATATTTTATTTCTTACTGCTGAACAAACTTCTTGAGGTACTTGTCAAAGGATGATGCAAAGTCTGTTTAGTAGTGCCAATTCCTTGAATCCTCTCATATTGTCATGACCCAGGACCATACAGCACAAATAAATCTAGTGACACCAACTGAATAATGTCTTTTGGAGCCCATGGGAAATATTTTGAAACACTCCTGGTACAAAATTCCAGCAATACAGCAGTGAGACTTGCTCTGCATCATCAACTTCAAAACAGCACTGCTTTTCAACTACCTGATGGCTGGATGAAGAAAATAAACTGCAAAAGAAGCTGTTTGGAGTGGTACTAACAGTCATGCTAATACTCCAAAAAGGATAAATTTCCAAATCTAATCCTTTAGGGGACAGATCTGCACCTAACCCATGCTAAAAGAAGCATCTGTATTTATTGCAAATTTTGGTAGTAAGAAGTTGGTTGCAAACTGCAAATGGGTCCTTGGGTTCCCACTTTCAACACTGTTCTTCTCTTTGCCTCCTAAAACCTCCAAACTCTAAGCAATGGTTTGCTGTCTAATCCTTAGTATCCTGCCTTTTCAGTGGATTCTGCTGTTTTATCACAGCACAGGGGATGGGATGAAGGAAAAGAAAAGTTTCCTCTGTTTTTTCAAAATTTATAATTTATCTTTGTGAACACTAAGGTGGTAGCTAAGGACACAGAAATCAGAATAATTAAACTATGTTTTTCCTCATTCTCATTTTTTTATTTTTAGCTTTTTCTTTTATATGCAATGCAACAGATTTTAAATTCAGCTTTCATTTTCACTAAACAATACCACATATTTCAGCTTCAGCTATTTCTATTTGCTTTCACATATAAAGAATGTTGTAGTTCAGAAGCAATGCTTTACTGTGAAATTGTTCTTCTGTTGAAAAATAATGTGTGCAGTTAAATCAATACTGTTATGTTTTCAAATAATAACAATTTTAAAAACTAGATTTCGTATGCTAAAAATTTCCTCCAGGCTCATTGCAAAACATTGATACATTATCAAATGCATTAGCAACAAAACTGCTGAACACAGAATTCATTTATTAGATTAAGTAAATATTTAAAATTCTTTCCAGTTTTTGAGGTTCTTTTAATACTGACAAAGACTGTCTCTGGGGGGTTTACACTTACTTTACCACCACCAATTCTGTCTCACTGTCTATTCACCATGATTTTCCACAAAAGACCCAGTCCAGTAAGGCCTTGGAGCTCTCAAACTCTGCTGCTTCAGTAAACATCTGCAATCCTTCAAAGGTGATCAGCTCCTTCTTGAGACAGAAGTACAGTATAGACATATGAATTATTTAATGAGTTATAATGCAGCAATTTTATTTGAAATGTTCTTCAATTCCCTCCAGGCTACCCTGTTTCTATTGCAATATGATAACTAATCCTATATTTATTGCTTGTGAGCTCACACAAGTTCAAAGCTAAGAGGCTGGGCAATTTCTTGTAAGAAAAAATACAAAAGAAAAAGCAGATGTCTACTAACAGCCACTATCAGAGCTATGAGTCCCAGACTCCCCTCATCTTTATAACACTTGATAATAAACTCTCTCAGTTTGGTTGGGTATTTATAGTTTTCTATCCATAGTAGATCAATTTTTGCCTTTAGCCTTCAAGATTCTTGTGCAAACCGTTAATATTTACAATTAAAACTTTAAAGTAATTCTTCCCAGAAATGACAGCTCACAGAGTAAATACATTTACTTTGAACGTGATATCAAGTGTCTGTCTAATAAATTGCAAAGCCCAGAAGGTGCTGCTATAATACAGCTCAAACGCCCACCTGCTGAGCAGGGTGAATATTCTGTTGGGCTCTTTGCTTATGACTTTGTCTATAACCTCTCATCACTGATGTCTTGATGCAACTTTCTGAAGAAAAAGAGTGAAATCATTATGCTATTCATTATGAATAATTACCTGGTTGTAAGAAACATTCATTTGTGACAGCCATAGATTTTTTCTCCACATGTTCAAAATTCAATACAAATCTGCTTCCTTTCATTGGTCATCTGCATTGCTATGGTGGTGATTAAATGTGATTATATACTTGATGTTATCTTTCCCCCTCAAGCAACTAAATTTCAAAATGCAGAGTCTAAGTACTTCTACAACAGATTTTTTTTTTGGCAATCTATAATATCAACTGTACAGTAAATTAGATAGAGATCCATGCTTTAGTATTGTTCATGTCTGAGTCCCAGGTGGTATTGATGGGCTGGTTTTGTGCTCATTTGAAATAAGCAGGAACTGAAATGTTGAATATTGTACTGTATTATACATAATAAAGCCAATCCTTAAAGTGGCTGAAAATGTGAAGGGAAGTTTTGGTGGAGAAAGTGAAGGCAGTAACATTTTGTCTTCCTGCAGGAAAAGATTTTTTCTGTGAGAGTTATTAAAAAAAATCCTTTTATTTTTGCTCTTCTTTCTCAGAAAGCTTGGGTCTATATTTCTAGACCAGCACTTTCCCAAAGATCACCCTACCAACTTCCAACCAAGACCAAAAGCTGAGACATCCCCAGACTACTCTAGGCACACCCAGTTTACCCTCCATGAGTACCTTTAGGAACAACCACAATCCTACAAGATCTAGCCCATTTTGGGACCTGCTTTACTTCCAGGTCCCCTCTGTAAGGCTCATCCCAGTGATCCAGCCCATGCCCACACCCTGCACCACCTACCAGGTTTCTGCAGACCACCCTTGCACCATCACCCACTTCAGCCTGTGGGTGGCCACATTCAGTTCATACCTGAATGAATCTTGACCAGATGTAATGGTAGTATATAGCACCAAGGAGCAGACAGGGGAACAGCTGGAAAATCTCATGCCTACTGTCCTCCAGAATTCTGTCTCTCCACCCTAGATAAAAGCTAAAGTGCTTCAAGCATGAAGGTACTTCCTCTTATTTTTTTCTGTGCCACACCAAATCAAATATATTTCACTCTGAAAAGGAAACATTTAACAGACTGGAAAGAAAAATGGTGAAGTCTTCCAGGCCTTTTTGGCACAACTAGGCTTACTAAAAAATGCAGGAGCCTAGGAGTGCTGACTGGAAAGTGGCCAGCTGTTGAATCTATGTGCTTTTGATATCTGTCATTACAGTTCAAATACCCTGACTCTTTTAAGAAGGGTCCATTCATCTCAACCTCTACTTTTCAGAGACTTGTCTTTGACATATTAAATGCCTCAAAACCAAATGTCCATACATAAAGGTTTAATTATGGTTCAGATATGGGAAGTATGGATTCTTCAGCAATTCGTAGTATTTTACTTACTGTAGGGTATAAGTACACGACTCTTCATCTCCTTTAAAGTGATGTAAAGCCATTTTAAAATCCATACACATGACACCAGGTTCTAATATGAACTGATATCAGACATGTAACATAAGGCTGCCTGTTACTCAGAATTGCACATAAAATTAATATTAAAACCCCATCCAACAAAGTAAGGAGCTTGACATCTCTTACTTACACTGATTTTTATGTCCTAGACTAGAACAGGTATTTGTCTGGGATTTTCAGATTCCTGCCATCCTGGCCAAAGTAGGAGTTCTATATGTACTCTGTATATGTATTTTAGTCCTCAAGTTCTGATAGCACAAAATTTCTACAGACAAAACAGAGAACATCTGAAGAAAGGCAAATAATGTAAGCTTAGACACAAAGCTATATGCTCTATGTTCTGCTTATGCTATGATGTACTTCTCTGCCACAGTTTAACTTTTACTTTTCATAAGTCTAGAACTCAGTCTTGTGGACACACTGTTAGAGATCTAGGAAAATTACAGCCAGGAAAATCATTCCCAGGCTGGAGTTTCTCCTGTTGTCTCAGCTCCATTCCCAAGCTCTCAATAAAATGTCTCTTTCCTATCTTGAGAGGGACCATGTAGCTGTGTCGTATTTCTGCTGCTCCAAAGGGTTAATGCCCTAACCCAGAGCTACACAGTCTTATATGTGCCTATATACGAGAAAAAAATAGCACCACCATGGTTTGAAAAATGGGGTCTGTGCAATTTTTATTTTCTGGAGAAAATTCAATGTCATGATAGAGGAAATATCTACAATAATTTTGGAAATAAATTTTAATGTGACTTTTCTTAATTTTTCTGCTTACTCTTTAAGAACATAATGCATGATCTTCACACAATATAAGTACATTTTATGATCAAAATTCCCCTATTTTTTTTCAAATAAAGAAATATTAATGCTTTGATGATATGGTGAGAGCAACAGTGACATGGTAAGAAGAAATAAATGGTTTGTGGGGGAAGGCTGCATACTTAAATTACAAAGTCCTTTCATTCTACGAGGACATCATGTTCTTCTTGGGCTGGTCTGGTGAAAGAGAAAGAAGCAAGAAAATTTCTTCTTATATTTAGTTAGATGCTAGTTTCTATGGAGACAAGTTTCTCCAGTCATTTTTATTTGCAGGCATTAATAGCATAAACAATACAGAGCAGCAAGGGTTTAACCCTGGATTGAACCCCATATTGAGCACATTCTGTAGGGAGAAAAATGAATGTCTAAATTGGATACAAGAGCCATTATAGAATCTCGTTAACATTCAATCTTGTTAACTGGACTCTGGCAGTACAAAGCAAAAGACCTGAAGAGTCACGTATCCTCTTTTCAAATGTGTATCCCCTGCATCCTCTTTTCAAGAATATTTTGTACAGAAACCTGAGAGGGCAGCATCATCTGCCCTCTGGCTGTCCCTGTACAGCTGATGGCACACATTGCTGTGCATTAATTACCTACCTCTGCTTTCACTGGCACTCACAGAGAGGCTGGTGGTTCCTAAGCCTAAGGACATGACTGGCTATGCCAGGAGATGTGAAAGCAATGAAATAAACAACCTTCTTTAGTGCAATTGAAGTAATTTGGCATGAATGCGAAGACCCATATCATTTTATGAATTTAAGTGATCAAAAAGGGAAAAAAAGAGCAGCTACTTTCGAGTATCAGGCAGTCCAATTTCTCAGAGAGATTTTTTTCCAGACTTTCTCCCCTCCCTGCACATACTTTGATTACCACTATATTACTTCTGACTGAACAAAAAATTTAGAGTGAACATTCAACTATCCACATGTGTCTCTTATACATGCAGATCAGAGTATTAACTTTCTTGAGTTTTCAGGGATTGGGGGAGGGAAGAGCTGTTACTGTTCAAACACTGAATTGCTCAGTGGCATTATATAACAATACTTAATACCTGAAACTTCAGTTCCGTTATTTATTTGTTCAATTACATGGAGGAATCGACCTTAAAAAGAGGAAGAAGAATCTCCATGGATGCTGGAAGAAGAGATGTTAACTAAATATTTTTAAATTCATTCGGAATATATGAAGATTGCCCAATTAATATATGAAAATTACTTAATTAAACTGCATTTTCCCATTTTAGCTTCGACAGATACTCCAGTTATTAAATAAGCAGGTATGCACCTTTTTTTCCATCTTTCCAAAAATACGACACAAATGTGGTGGCCTTAATCTGAAACTCAGAAGTAGCAAAAATAGAGGAATTTGATATTCAGAGTTAAAAAGAAGAGACAGGACACAGCTGATACTTGCCCAACTGCATGCTTTCAAAAATTCTGTACTTAATAACTAACTGAATCTGTGGAAGGTTAGTAAGTGAAATCTGGCTTCCTTGTGTCCTCTGGCTGGATTATCTGGTTCTTGTAGAGCATGAACCTGCATGGATGCAGGTCAGACATCCTCTCATTAGGGAGGTTAGGGAGAGCATTGCCATAAGCACTGTTTTTGCAAGGCAGCCTTTTCCTCAGCAGAACTATTAAAAACACCTCTCTCTCTTGCTGTTGAGATTTTTTTTTCTACACAGCAATCAACTCCCAAAAAACCTGGAGTAGCTTTATATCCCTGAGGCAGCAGCTGCCCTCCAGCATTTGACTGAAGCTGAGCAGAAGGTCCAGGACTGAGACCTTGCAGGCTTGCAGATGAAAAGACATCACATAAACCTCATGTCCTCGGGAAAGTGACTACTAGATAATTGGAATAGACTCATTTTCCTCACAGTTTGCCAGCCTGAAGCCCTCAGTTATAGAATGTGATACAGGGATTATGTATATTAGGGAGTTAATTTGTTCTGACCACTGCCTGTATCATTTCTGGGTATGTATCAGCTAGCTATTTCCTTTTCTCCCTTCACACAGAAGCTCTTTGATCATTGGCACACCCATTTGATCTAACCTATATAGCTGATTTCACTTTATAGCTGAATGCCATCAAATTGCTTAAGGTTAAACAAAAACAATTTTAAAAAGGCATTTTTGCAAATAACTAGGTAGATATAAGGACTTAATCTGGAAGTTAAAAGGAGTAATATCACCAAATTTCTTAACAAGAATATCATAAATGAGGGTGATTCAAGGAGGAAATGTGCTGTCAGCTTGGAGGATGAGGACCTGTAAAACAGAGAAATGTAAAATTCAGTGCAGAAAAGATGGTGGGAACTGCAGCAGGATTTTGCAAAGGCTGAGGAAAGGAAATTGCCAGGTGACAGGCTGGTGAGGAGGAGGAGAAGGAGGAGGAGGAAGAGACAGCTGACCTGCTTCAAGTGTGTGCAGAAGTTCAGGAAAAAGCCATATGGTGCAAAACTTAAGTTAGGCCAGCTGTTCCCAGGGACAAGTGGGGTTTTTGGGGCACTGCGTGCATACACAAAGGACACCCATGTTGGCCACATGCAACTTGTGGCCAAGTCTCAGTGCAGTGGTGGCTGCCCTGTGCAGGACTGGACAGAGCCATGAAGACAAGGGGAAAAGATGGAAAGAACAAAATAAAGAATTGGGAAAATAACACAGCTGAGCTGATGGTGATGAGCAGTATAACAGTGAAATGGTGGAGGCTGAACAAAACAACTTGAAGCATGAATGATCTTGGAGAGGTGAAAATTCACTGAAAAAGGTGGAAAAATGGGAGGGTAGAATATAATGTGCAAAGAAAGTGCAATACATTTGAGCATGTTTTTTATAGCTGAAGGAATTGCTTCCATTTTCAAGAAAAATTTGGCATCTTCATTATGACATACCTCTTTCTATAGATTTAGAAATTCAGTTCTCCACTTGGAAAGACTTGCTGTCATATAATCTGAAACCTTTTGGAAATCTACCATAAAATACAGCACAGCATCTATAGGTGATTAAAGGAGGAGCAGTAAGCCTTGTGCACAGGACAAAACTCAGTCACAAAAGGAAGCAGTCATCTGACCTTGTTTGGCACAGCTGTACATCTCCATGTCCCAAGTTAGCAAACTGTTGGCTCCCTGATGTGCCAACATCTCCTCTTTGAAAATAACATATATCTAGCCTATTGCAGCTTTCCAAGACCTCTGGCAAAGCAATTACAAAGAAAATTGGTGCATTATCGATTGCAAACTTAGCATGGTCTTAGGCAGTTACTTGCAATGATTATACTGTTCCCTTTCTCTTCACTAATTTTCCACTCGAGTAATCAAGAAATAAGTTTGGATTAAAGACAGAGTGCATTTGACAACTTTGTTACCCAGCTGTTGTGCTCAGGAATTCAAATGTATCTCATATGTCAGGGAAGATTTTTTGTGATGCTCTTTTTCTAGCAAACTTAGGTGGCTTGCTGTGATTGTCTCAGTGGTGGCTCCACAGAATACACTCTGGTCAAGCTGACTTTCACAACAGTAAGCTGTCTTTTTTTTCCTTACTTGGCAAAACTCTGTTTCTTCCCACCCTGTTAAAACAGAAACATGAGTAAAGAGTTTCCAAGCTGATTTCAGCACTGGATGCTGTAAATGAGCATTCAATCTGCAAACAGTAGTTACTACCTTTAACTGAGTTTTCCTGTTGCTGCTAACCTACTCTACATAAGACACAAACAACACAAAAAATTCTACATAAAACATAAGCTGAATTATCAAGCAAATTAAAAGATAAGTAGCCTTTCTTCATCTGAATGAGTCGGAGAAGAATGATAAAACTTTAGTGAGCCTCTACACAGCAGACCCAGCTAAAATATGCTTCTGGACATGATGAGTACTACTTAAGTTCCTCTCAACTGACAGTGCTTATGAAAGTGGAGATATTCATTTACAAGTCCTTAGCACTACATTTCCAGAATTCTTAGTATAATGAGGAAACCCTTTACCCATCAACCTGAAAAACCACCATTCTCTGATGATTTGACCATCTCTGCAATGAAAATCAGAGCTGAGTTCATGCTGACAAACTTACTGTTTTTCACCATGCCAAAGGGTGTATCTGCTCACTGGCTCTAACTCAAAGAAACAGACACATTGACTCTTACCCAAACTGTGGAGAACCCCACAAGTTTTTGAGGTAGTCAATGCTTATATCCAAACTGCACGGGATTTTTCCACATTTGTTTATACAGCCTACCAACTCCAGAAAAAAAAAAATCCATCTAGATAATATGTTTTGGATACTGAAAGAGAGGAAATATTTCTTGCAGTTGCTGCAGACTTTTAACCAATTACTCCAATCCTCACTAGCAGGAAATTCTTCAGGGGAGGGCTTTGAATAATATGTGTTTGCACATGCAAGCAATGCAACGTAAACTTTTGATATGAGTAATCTTTGGTCTGCAGACTTTAGCACCAGCTCTTCCGTGACTTGTGGCAGACCCTAGAGCAATCTATACACCAAAAGGGCCTGAGAGGAGTGGGTCAACTGGACAGAAATGGGCAGTCTCCACTAGCACTTTTTTTCTCATGAGGAGAAAATCTCCTCATTGAGCCCCTATGGCTGACCCCCAAAGTACCTTGCAGCACATGAACCAGTTGTTCTCAGATGACCCCAGCCAGAGCAGCAGCCACCCAACACTGCAGCCACTCATGGGCATGGAGACACAGGGGCTGCAGAGGAGCTGGCCTGCAGCAAACCTCCCTACTCTGCTTGATTCAGGTCCCCAGCTGGCAACACCAGCTTCCTCCTGCTGTGCACTACAAGACAAATGGAGCCAATTGACCCCAGTCCCTATGGATCTGACAGATGTTCTAGGCCAGGGAAGAAGAGGATGGCTACATGGTCCATTGGTCTCTAGTGGCTTCAGCTCCCCAGCCCATAACTGAACTGGGCATTAAAAATTGACACATCAAGTGGAGAATGTAGTTAGCTGGGACAGGGATGTGGTGAGTATGGCTGCTTTACCAGTGTTGTTATTTTCTTCTTTTACCCTGGTTTATTTTACTTTTCAGTCAGCAGAAAATGCAGCATCTGCCACCCCAAGGAGAGCCTCTGCCTGGACAGTCCCTGCCTCTCCCCATAGCATCAATGCCAGCAGAATCATTTCCTGGGTCAGGCTGTGGAAGCTCTTGGAGAGGAGGCAGGGGGAAGCCAATTCCTACAGGTCTGCTTCATATCTGTCCCACTGCAAAACCCCCATCAAATTAAACCTTTTTTCTCTTCCAGTTCTACAAACTGCTGTGACAGCAGAGGGAGGCTTCTAATACTGATATTTATTCTCTCACAGCAATGTCCACAGAGAGTTTGCTTACTTAAGCATTGTACAAGAAGGGTCTAGCTCTGCCTACAATGCTGCAGCTGTATCAAAAGAAAGGAGATGTGGCTTGCTCGCCCTTTGTGTGGGATGGCACAGCAGTGTTTGAAGAGGCTTGTGTTCTCTCTCAAATAATAGCACTGACAGCTTGTTCAGAGTACTTGATAGGGACAGCATCAACAGAGGATGATGCTAGTTCTGAACCTGCTAGTTTTGTGCTGGAACACCGAATTTTGCTGTATTTCTTGGCTTTTTTTCAGTTTCCTAATGGATGTTGCTCCCCATAATGTCACCAGAGATACTGTCTGAAGAAAAGAAGAAAGGAACCTTCAAAACTATCACATGTACTACAAAAACAACAACAACAAAAGGCTAACAGCTTCCACGTGACAGTAAAAGCAGCTTACTAATGTATTTGGCAAGAAGAACAGGACTGAAGCAAATAAAACCCATTTCCTCAGAGCTGATTAAACAGAACTGTGCTGCAGGTACAGTTAAGCACAGTTAAGTTTTCAAGCACAGCTGTCAAAGCTTGAACATTGGCTGCTCCCCAGTGTCTGTATCCTTACCTTCTCCTACAGTATCTGGACACTGCAGGGTCACTTCAAATTAAGATGTTTCAAAGCAGCCATGCTCTCTGAAATGTGAAAGTTTATATTTAATGGCTTTTGGTTTTTCTCAGGTTGGTTAAATAATGATATATCCTAAGAAGGATTTTGTTTTGATTAAAGTTACTTTGTTTCACTGGCAAGGACTCTAAAAGAAAAATGTAGTAAAACAAGAGATCAACTCTGGTCCTTAAATGACCTAGGCATTTCTTAACTTTCTCACAGTTAATACTTCATAATCCCTTGACTGATAGTTAATTTAATTTTTGTGCTAGAAAAAAGCCTGGAAATGAATGATTCATTTTTGTGTTGAAGGGATTTTATTTTTTAATATCACTGGTGAAGGCAATTACTTGCAGTCTTCTCAAATGGCAGAACTATATAATAGGACTTGAAATACTAATGCAAATTAATGCAGTCACAATTGCTTGCATTTACTCCTTTTGTCAACAATATGAGTAAGTGATTAAGCTATTTTCTATTGTATTTTCTTTTGAGCAAGGGAACATAATTTTTGAGACTATCAGTTCTCACTGGCAGAACAGATCTATAATTTTTGGTAATTCTATCATTGATCTTTGACCCAGACTTGAAAGACAGGATTTACTGAAATATGTAAGTTACTTTAGACTAAAATAGCAAGCCTTCTTAGATGGACAATTTAAAAAATCAATCAGAAGTCACAGATAATTTTGTTATTTATAGTTGTTATCCTTTATATATCATGAGTAACTTGATTGCTTGCAACTGTTTCTCAGTTGTCAATGATCATGAATGACTCTATAGACTAATTCTTTTCAAAAACAGCAGGCTGATCAGGACAGTGTAATGAAAATTATTTTGAGATGGAGAAAGAAAAATGTATCAATTTTTGTGATGATGCCACAAAAGCATCATTTTCTTGGAATTTCTGAGAAATTTTTCATGAGAAAACTTTTCTTTTCATTGGAGAAAATTCTCTGCGGTATTAATTTAGACTTATTTCCCCTTCTTGAAAAATCCAGTCAGTAGGAAGTGTTCTCATCTTTTTCTCCTTGTACGACCCAATACAGGATTTTAAACTCTTCCATTTATCTCTTACTACTCATAAGCCAAAAAGGAAGAAACAAAGACAATTTTTCATACAGTTTTAGTGTAATGATATTTTCAGAAACATAAGAACTTCACTTAAGTTGAACTTAACATTATCCTGAAAATAAAATGCACTGTCTGTGAGTTGATATAAACATGTCTAAACATAGTTGAAGGGGTAAATGATCTCTTGTATACACCCCAGCTCCTCAGATGGCATTTGCTATATTTTATGGTTCGATGTTGCTGTTGGAATCTCAGTATGAACTGTTAAAAGGGATCAGTTTTCAAAATTTTAGATCTGGGTGTGCAAGAATACTGTAGGAAGCTGCTAAGCAGAATAGCAAAGCCAGAGAAGTTAAATGGGCTTTTTACTCCTGAATAGTTTTTATATGGCATTGCAATCTGTTCTGTTAAAAATTAGATCACTTCAGACAAATTTATAACAAGAAGGGGAAGACAGTATTTAGTAAGGAGAGAAGACAAAAGAAGACAGATACCAGAAGCAATACAAATCTGAGCTATTTATATTTTTTCAATAAAATTTTCATAGAAAATAGCTTGTTTGACATGATAGATGAAAGATGCTGAAGTTTAAATATCACACAACTACAACTATCTTAGAAAAGTATGTTTCACTGCCATTATTGTTATAGCTTCTATGTGGATTGTACAAACTTTAGGAGTCGAGTAACATGCTTTTGGTCTCCCAGGATTACATGCTGAAGTAGGATTGTAGGATTAATCTTCTCTAAATAATTAGGAGTATGCTTTTCCACAGGAATAACTGCATGCAAAGCAATGGTATCCATGTTGCAGGCAGTTGTAAAAACCATGGAGTATTCAATTAAATGAGTTCTTCACTACTGCAATATGTTGAAGGTGGTAGAGATGATGATTACACAAAAAACTGACACTCAGAGCTGTGTAAGACATTTAGAGTCAGGAACATATTAATTTCTAAAGAATATTCATTAAGATGGACTGACTAGGGCTGGTATTGGTACATCAGGATTTCCAAATTTCCTTTTCTGGGCTGTTCAGTACTGGTAGGTGACTCCCAAACAATCTTTTCATGTCTAAATCAGCATTCATTATAAATGGTCTTTACCATCAGACAAGGAAATGTGTATGTGGAAGAAAACAACAGCAGCTGTTGAGCAGCACCCACATTGTGAGGTCTGATCTGAATGGGGCAGGGGACAAGGGCTGCAATAAGAGGATAGGGCTCTCACCTTCCTTGAAAACACCTGCAGGGATTCACAGCAGATCTGATGGGTACTCCCCTGTTCTTTTTAATTTGTTTTCCACCCACAGGATTTTCTTTTAAGCTCACAACAATAATTTGCTGCTTCTAATCAATTCCCTACTTTGAAAAACATATTCACATATCAACCAAGTTAGAATTACTATTGTTTTGAGGGCTGCAGGTTAAAGCAAGAAAAAAAGATTAATCCCCTTTGGTTGAAAAAACACTACATACTGTAGCTGCAAAATAAGTCTTGCTGAATAAAAATATTAAACTAGATTGAAATGTTAATTGCTAAAATTATTTTAATTTCTGCTGTTTGGGGACTGAATTCAGGAATCCTGAATCATAATAATTAAGGTATTTCAACTGTTTGGACCCCTTCAGTATTAGACAATGGACCACAGCAATAGAAAGTGTCCTAGTAGCTTCAAATTTATCTAGGAAATAATTACATAGCCAGTGTGAAGAGGCTGGTAAGTTCAAGGAAAGTAAGAGCAAGGTGGTGCATTGCAGGGCTGTGATATGTGTGTTTCCAGGCACCTCAGCAGTCCACAGAAGTGTAACAACAGGGCTGGCTGGGGAGTCCTAATTCTGAGGAGAATCAAAATAAATTTGGAAGAACTTCTTCATTCCCTCATTTGTGTAAGCATAAGTTAGGACTAATAGCCCCACATGTTTCAGTAGGAATTGTTCTACACAACACAAATTTAACTGAACCTTAACACATGTTTGGCCTATGAATATTTAAATGTACCTGAGATAGGCTGGGATTTGGTTGGGAACAGCTAAATCAGTGTTCACATGCTATCAGAACTTCAGATCTAGAGTGGGAGCAGAATGTATGAAATTAATATTCTCCAGTGTACATACAGGCTAAGATGCACGGGTAGCAGAACAAACTCAGATTAAACTGCAATATATATTGTCCAGCTGGAGCAGTAAGCTTTGCAGAGAAATGTATGGTTTTCCTCTAGAAAGAAGTTTAAGAGGGAATGGAGTCATATAGTCCAGGCCTGCAGACATCCTCACAAGGCACTGTTGAAACAAAAGAGCAGCAAGCCAAGTAAAGGGCAACTTGAGTTGGACAGGGCAAGTTGCAGGTGCTGCAAACACACTATGAAGATCCAGTTAGGCACCTTTTGTTAAAAGGAAAAGATTAATGCTCTGGTTTGAATGCTTATGAATGGATATGCCCAGAAATTCTGTTCTGGAGAAACAAACTCAAAGCAAAATGTGTAAAACCTGAGTTACATGTCTAGGTGGCATTGCTGAAGGAATCAGAGTTACTCCAAAGTTTAAGGTCCATCATTTACATTTCAGACTTTAGTCTAGTAAAATGCTAGGTAATATACAATAACATCCCTAAAACCTAAAATAAGAAGTAAATTCAGCCCAAAATTAAACACACAAATTTTTTTTTTTACCATTTTTTTTCATATTTTATTTCTATATTGCCCTGTGGTTCAAGTTAATAATTTTGTTCTAGCCATTATTTTGCTAAAAAAATATTAAATGAGCCAGAAAGAAGTACAAACTTCATACTTGTTCATAAACTTGATGAAAGTAAGGCGTAATAGTTCTAGCCATATCCTGAAAACTTCTTCATTGCCATAGTTTCCCTTTAAGTCTGGACTATTGAAAAATTGCACTCCCAGAGAAGCTACAGAGGCCACCTCTAGCTATTGTGTTTACTGACTTTAATTTGTTTTTCTACACTTTGGTATAAAAACAGATTAGTCTCATATAGAGAACAGAAGACACTTACTCTTAGAAGAGTATTTTTCTTTCTTCTCTTTGCAAAAATGAAAGAGTAACAATGTAATGTTAGCCAAGCAATATTGGTTCTCCTCACAGATAAACAATTTTGCTTTGTTCATCTTCCAGCAAGCATATTGTGGGTAACTTCCTAATCAAAGGCTCTCTATTTTCCCCTTAAAATCAGGTTTTGAAAATGTCACACTTCTACAGGCTCTCCAAATTATGCAAGAGAAAGCACCCAACAATGCTTTCTGTTAAAAATTCCTGCCTGATCTTAAAAAAAAAAAAACAAAACAAAACAGATCTACCATGAACAGCTAAAATTCAAAACAAGAGTTATGATTATCTGTTTTCCATGCTCAACACCATCCTCTCCTAGTACATCGAAGCCCCACTGAGAAGATTGTTCTGTATGCAAGACAACAAACAGGATCCTGAAAACTACTGTTTGAAAAATGTGATTATGCATCCCACATAAGAAAACATAAGCTGTGTGGTAAAGAGAGGCCAGGTTTTACAAAAAATAAAGACTTATACTGTGCCTTGTTGATTGTATCTGATGAATGACAGTAATACCAAAGTTTTAGGTTCATGTAAGGTGAAAAAAAAAATAATCTCCCTTTACCTATAAATAATTTTACCTCCAATCTTTGTTGAAATATGTGATTTTGGACTCCATAGGGAAAAAGTTGATTTCGTGCCAGCATATAGTGAGGAAACTCAATGGATCAGGTGTCTCTGGAATGTTTCAGCTCTTGCTCACTTTTGCAAGTCCGCACCAGGTTTTCCCATGGTTTATGGTTTTGTCTCAGTGGTGTATGTAAAGCTGAATTACTGATCCCAGTTTTAGCCAGAAAGGATGAGAGTACACCACAGCTTGTAGCTCCTTATTGCTTCAGAAAGAACAAAGAAGGGGGTTGGCAAACTTCCTAGCCCAAGAAACTCCCTTTGTGACACCAGGATCAAGAGACACAAAGACGTGTGCAGATTCCCATTTTGTGCCACCTCTATCATTAGAACTTTTGCATTTCCCATGTCTGAAATCTGACAACTTCAATGAACAAATGCATAATGAGGAGTAAAATGCTATTGTGTTTTAGTATTAAGAAAAAGCATTTTCAGAAGGAATTCTGTTCAACAAGCCATGAGAGGATTAAATTTTTGTAATCTATTTCCTTCCTACTCTTCTTAGTTTATACTGCTAGCAGGAGATCAAGTTAAATGTCAATTTCAAATAGTATTTTTCAAATGTCTTTTTTATTAGCACCTACTTGCCATGTTTGAATAGTGGTTGTGTAAGATTTGCTTCACCTATTCATTTTTCTAGCATCTGCTAGGTCCCACACTATTGTTTTTCCTCTCCAAATAGGATAGCTGCAATTTAATGCCAAAGACTGGAGAATAATGCATTTTTATTGAAAATTTTAGAATTAGCAAATATGAGAACTGCAATCTGTGAAGTTTCAACATTCACAAAGATTTTTTTTCTCAATACAGCAGGATAAATATTAATAGTTCAAATTCTACTATTTTGCTGCTTTTGTTCA
Organism: Buphagus erythrorhynchus; assembly: GCA_013400855.1. Lineage (NCBI taxonomy): Eukaryota > Metazoa > Chordata > Aves > Passeriformes > Sturnidae > Buphagus > Buphagus erythrorhynchus. The sequence goes on along the minus strand of VZTT01017437.1, from coordinate 14,498 downwards.
TGAAGATATTCCTGAACCAGGAAGAATGAGGAAGAACTAGGAAGAATCAGAAAGAATGAAAAACAAATATTTGGTCAGGAAATATGTCAGTTAATAAGCCAAAGATGTGTAGTTGTACCACCACTTTGACAGTCCAGAGACAGATCTCATCTAGAGTATATAAAGGTTGTAATTGTTTTTGAAAAATCATATGAGGATGAATCACAAGATTATGCTATTAACCAAAGGACAAAATCCCAGATATAAGAGAATTAGTAGTCAATAATTCAATAGCCTCAAAAAGGGTTATTGGATGCATACTCCAAGACTAATAGATAGTCTTCCTCATCCTTCAATAAAGCTTGAATAATGGGGTCTTAGGGAACAATCCTTCTGTAGATAAGATGATGGACACATGGTAATACATTTTATAGCAGAACACAAAATTTCATTTTTTCCACCTTCCCAAATTCATACATTTTCAGACAGAAAAACAAAAGTTATAACACAGCTTCCAAAACTAGATAGCAGATGTCTTAGTTGGGAGATACTATATTAGTATATAGTGATATATTATATTGTTAAACACTTCTGTTTACGTATCAGTTACAGTATTCATCATCATAATTATTAGTGCTTGATTCCACTCTACAGAATCTTGAATCCTGAGCTTTTATAAGTCATTTAAGAGCATAACTATACAAAAAATAGCCCCTAATTTTCATTGTTTCAGTGGTTCTACTCCTAGTCTAAAAAAGTGCTTGTTAACATGAATAACTAACAAGGCTAAGCCAATGTTAAGCACAAAAATCATGCACAATCCAACATGTACATAAACTAATAGCTATCTTTGCAGACATTTGGATACTAAAATAAGAAATAAACTAGGCTTTTACATTAAAGGCCTCAGGTAATAATCATTGTGCTTGCACTTCGTTCAGATGTTTTGAAGAAAAAGAATAAACACATCATGATACTTCTTAACAAATATAACACTTTGTTATTGCTTGTTTGCTGGTTATTTTGCCACAAAAAATTGCAAATGTCCATCATTCCCCATGATTATTCATAGAATCAAACAAGGAAGGAAACTTGACCCTGAAATTTTCTGTCTATGAGGAGGTGGTTGAAAAATTTCCTGGCTGTGTCATATGTATACTTTAAAGTTAAATGCTGTCAAATGCTCAAAAGCAATTAATCCTCTTTTTTAGTTTGAAAACAGTGAATTTACAGTAGTATTAATAACTGCTTTAGGAGATATACAGGTTGATCTACAGAAATTTATCGAAATTTTAGTAGAGTTTTATACAGAAATTTTAAAAAATCCAACACATCGTTGTGAGCAGGTAAACCTGTCTCTTCACAATGAGCACAGGCTGGACAGTGCCTGGGAGCTGCATGATGGCTAATGAGATGTACAGGAACTACTAGTCCAAAACTGGAAAGCAAGTTTAGCAACTCCAGTTTTGCTACTGCTGAGTCAGTTTTTTCCCAAAATATGAGTAAAAGACTGAACTGGTTTTGGCTGGGACAGAGTTAATTTTCTTCACAGTGGCTGGTATGGCTCTGTGTTTTGGATTTGTGCCGAACACAGGGGTGGTACTGTCATGTTTTTGTTGTTGCTGAGCAGAGCCAAAGCCTTTTCTGCTTTTTGTGCTGCTGTGCTGGTGAGGGGGCTGGGGGTGCATGGGAGGGTGGGAGGAGACACAGCCAGGACAGGTGACCCCAGCTGACCAAAGGGATGTTCCAGACCATGTGGCATCCTGTTCAGTATATAAAGCTGGGGGGAAAGAGAAGGAAGGAGGGACATTTGGAGTGACAGCGTTTGTCTTCCCAAGTCACTGCTGTGATGGGGCCCTGCTGTCCTGGGATGGCTGAACACCTGCCTGCCCGTGGGAAGCACTGAATTAATTCCTTGTTTTCCTTTGTTTGTTTGTGTGGCTTTTGCTTTCCCTATCCTGCTGTCCCCATCTCAGCCCATGAGTTTTCCAGCTTTTACCCTTCCAACACTCTCCCTGATCCTTCTGGTGAGGGAGTGAGTGAGCAGCTGGGTGGGGCTTGGTTAATGGCTGGGTTTAAACCACTACAAAGACACATTTTTACATTAGCTATTGGAATGTGAGAAATTGTTGAGATGAATAGGCATATTAATTTAAAAAACCCCACCTCACGATTATAGGAGGAACACCAGGCACTAATGCTCTGCAGGTGACAGTTAATGTCTACAAGAATAAAAGAGAAACTCTACCAGGGAGAGGAGCTGGTGCTCACCTCCCTTCCTCAGAGGCTGCTCAGTTAAAGCCCACTCGTGGATAGGAAAACAGAAGGGGTTGAGACAGACTGCAGTGGAATTTCATACCCTTCCCACAAAATGCTTCTTGCCTTCCTGACTCCATGGAAACATACCAGTCAGTAATACCAAAGGGGAAAAGAGTAGTAGGCAAAAGGAACAGAGCTGTGGTGGAATCAGGCCTGTGTTATCAGACAGAAGGGTAATCAAGTGGGGGTTGTTGAGGTGAAAAAGTAGATATCACCTTGGCAACCCGAGATAAACTCATGAAAAATGTAATGGGTTTCCTATGAGGGAGAAAATGACAATCAGATTAATATTAAATCAAGATGCTGATATTCAATGTAGGTAAACAGTCCTCCAAATGATGTGAATGCATAAAATATTTCTTTATTCTCTTTATAGAGTGGCCTACACATTCTAGTTATCACTGACATATCAATGTGTTAAATGGATCAGAGAAAGAGGCATGGAAACTGGTGCTGATTAAATTTTATTCTGGTTTCTGGAGAGCAGTACTACAGTGGAGTTGTTGCCTATTTTATTACTTTTTAATTTGGTTCCTTAATCTGATTTTTTTCCTGATAAAAGAGGGATGAAAACAAAAGGTTTATGATTAATATTTGATGGAAAAGTTAGGAAGCGTTTTTCCAGTTCAAGATTTGCATTTTCTCTTTTTAAGTTCTGGCTGTAGATTCTCTCTTGACTTTTAATTTGCTTCACAGAGATTTGGGAGCTTGATGAGAAATTCTATTTTTGCTTTTGTGTACTCAATGTGAAACTCACACAACAGGGTTTTATTCAGTCTGAAAAACAGCCCAGAATAAAATATAATTTCAGTGCCTGAATAGTTGAGGCTAAGGCAAAATTTCTTATACTGCTGAGATGTGGAACACCAGCTTCCTGACAAAGCATGGTTCCACTCAATATCCTGGTGATAACCAGGAAAGGAACTCAGTTGTGTGAAAGCCTACACACACCTTGTCATATATAAATTCATAATAAAGCTTTGTCATCAGCATGGGGGGCATTGAAATGTAAATTACATCCATTTCTTAAACTTTAGGCATAGGTTTTTCTTTTTTTATATTTTTTCTGACCTTTGTCTGTATTTTAGCATCACCCTCTAGCACTCGTTATGCATTCACATCTGGATACATGCATGCAATGCTTTTTTAATGTGCTTATGAGTTAATATTTTATTCTTTGAAATTCTTAACAATGTTAAATCCCATTGTTCCACTATAACTATTCCTCTGCTACTTTTATAGACAGTTTCCTCCTTAGCTTAGCTCCAGTAGGTTTTCCTTTAAGTTGAACAAGAAAAAATTCTGATGGAATAAAAATAACTGAATAAAAAGCTACTGCCCTGCATCAAAGAAAACATAAATAATTAATATGTATTAAGATGTACTTCAAGTATTTACATAGTTAGATTTTAAACCCACCGAAGGATCAATTTTGACTGTTTATTCTGTTTCCCTGAGACAGGTCAGGAATTCTGTCTATCAGTTTCCAAATCTATCCCAAGAACTGCAGAATCAAACTAAGCTGTTAGTGAGCAATCTCCCACTGATTTTCAACTAAAGCTGGAAAACTGAAGACTGCAGCATACGGGCTTAGGTTAAAAAAAACCCCTCACATCTACCATTTTTCACTGAAATATGTATTTGAAGTTAAAACCTGTTTTGTAGACTCCAGTTCAGGAAAGCCTCTCTGTTCAGAATAGCATTTGACTCTCTGTAAAGTCTCATACAGTGATGATTTAACACTCAATCCTTATATTAAAAGTACCTACTTCATCTTGCTTATCAGACTTGACAAATCATACATTTTCATTCCACTGATAGCACTCTACACCCAAAGGAAAACATCTACATATGTCATTCCTTGGGAATAATATTTGAAGTTGGGATGTATCATTTAGTCTAGGCAATAGCTCCCTCTTAGACATAAATTGATTGCCTCTGGCAGGGAAAAACCACACTTCAAATGAGTAAATATATAATAAAAGCAGTTGATTGAAATACTGGTGAATTTTCTATAACATCTATTTTGCAATCTTTTAAACAGATCACATAGTTTTGAGTTTTTTTCCTAAACTAAGAGACAATCCTGAGACTGAAGCCTGCAGTTGTGCCCACCAGCTCTTGCACCAACCCTCCAGGTCCTTACCAGTGTATTTACAGCCAAACTTGCTGTTGGAGTTGCTTCCAGGCACCAAAGCACATCCCCTCTTTCCAGACACACTTTTTTTCCCCAAAGCACACCAGGGAATAATTTATTGCTCACCTCCCCACCTCTGTGTTTGGACCATGGCTGTGTTCAGTGCCATCTACATGACCTGGGAAAGGACCATCATTTTCCATATCCCCACGCAAGACTGGGGCAGAATCTCTTCTGATTCCCATTGTACATCTTGTCTGAGGACCAATGAGCAAAACAGGAAAACAAAAGCACTGTCTTGGACTTAGAGGAGGATTTTATTTCTTTTGCGTTGCACAAGCTAAATTCAGCAAGGAAGCTATGCCAACACTGGAATAAAGTGGTGTCAGGAATGGTATAGTAGGATGTTGAAAATTAGAAAAATTGCAGCTTTTGCAGTATCTGACTGTCCAACTCTCTTAACACACAGTCAGATTGTTTGAAATTAGTAGCTACAGTTGTATCAGCAGCAGGGGGGCAAACATATCTGCTTGGTTCTTCATAAATCTAACCAGTGATTTCACTTAATTATTCGAAGGCAAATACTGAAGGTCAGACTTAGTGTGAGTACACACTAATGCAAATTTTTCATTATTTTACATACTAATGGCAAGAATCTCATCCAGACAACAAATTAATGAAGAATTTAACCCGGAGAAGCTGGAGAAAAAGTACATCATGTCTACTTTATTCAACTTTTCCTCTGTTCATGTCATCAGAACAAGACGGTTGATAAAATATTTTGGTGGTTTTTATATGCCTAGCAAGCAGTACTATTATAAAGAAAAAGGTATATACCAGTATCTTAAAAGCTGCTATATTGGTGTGCATTCCTGGAGATATATTTTTTTCCCTCTTTAATGTTAGTTCTAACAAATGTCAATTTAAAATGTCTGCAAGTCTAATCTTAATAATAGAAGAGATTCAACTGTTGTCATAAGGAATTTCAAATACTAAGGCCAGAAATTGTATTAAAACACACACACACACACACACACACACAAACTAAAGAAAACAAGAGCAGTGTTTACAGCCTCCTCTTAGTGTTTGCAGAAATATTTTAGGTACACTGTAGGCTCATAATCCAAACTTTCATAAGTCATTACAAATGATGTACAGAAGCTTCCAACAGAATTTTCTATTTATCCAGGCAGTCAGGATGGCCGAGCGGTCTAAGGCGCTGCGTTCAGGTCGCAGTCTCCCCTGGAGGCGTGGGTTCAAATCCCACTTCTGACAGCTTTTATGTCACCGAGCTGAGTGGTGCCGTTGCCACACCTGAAGGGCGGGATGCCATCCAGAGGGACCTGGACACGCTCAAGAGGTGNGATTATTCATCCCGGAAAAGAGAAGGCTTTGAGGTGATGGAATTGTGTCCTTCCAGTACCTGAAGGGACCTTACAGGATAGATAGAGCAAGACTATTTACAAGGACATGTCGTGACAGGGCAAGGGGGAATGGGCTCAAACTGAAATAGAGTAGGTTTAAGTTAGATATTTTGAAAAAAATCTTTTCTGTGAGTGTGGTGAGGCAGTGGAACAGGTTGAACAGGGAAGCTGGGGATGCCCTATCCCTCGAGGTGTTAAAGGCCAGGTTAGACGGGCTCTGTGCAACCTGATTTAGTTGAAGAAGTCCCTGCCCATGGCAGGGGAGTTGGAACAAGATGATTTTAAAGGTTCTCTTCCAACTCAAACCATTCTATGATTCTATGATCCTTTGTGTCAGTGAATAAGGAAATATAAGTAGAGAAATATAATATAGGAAGTCTAAAGAAGTTTTAAACAAACCTGTTTAAAATGCATCAGTAAAAATTTCAGGGCTATTTTTCTCCTTTATCTTTTCGTGCATTCCCTTGTGGAATTAAGGTGTTCAAGAAAAGTGATTACTGCACACTTAAATTAACAATTTTCATGAATCAAAATGAGCTTACTCCAAGCAGTTTGGCTGTAGTTGACTAATGCTCATCTATTGCCTCTGCTGGTCCCAGTGATGTTAATGTAACTTACAGTTAAGATGCAATAGAAGTGCAGACTCTGCCAAAATCTTCATAGAGGAAAGTTTTTTTCTAAAGTTTGGGAATTTCTCTTGGGTTTTTTGTTTGTGTTTTTTTTGGGGTTTTTTCTTTTTTTTTTCTTTTTTTTNNNNTCTTTTTTTTTTCTTTTTTTTTTTTGTTTTTGTTTTGTTTTGTTTTGTTTTTTGTTGTTGGTTAGTTTTTTTTCTTGTTTTTAGGGTTTTTTGGGGGGGGCAGGTGGTTTGGTGGTTTTTAAGTAACATTTCATAGATCAAAAATTCAAAAAGCCTGGCCTACTCTGTAATTTGGACTTCAAAGTTTCACTACTGTAGGAAGATTTGAAGTCAGGAAGTAGAAAGCCAAGTTTAATTATATGTTCTTTGGTACTTTTAATTGGTCTGTGATGTCACTTGGGATGTACACATTGATTACCCTTGAAGTCCTCTTTTCTTGAGCAGCCCTATAGGAATTTCAAAATAATCAATGTTCATATTAAATTATTTCAGCAAAACTGGAGAGGCTGGAATTAGTTTTATGAAGTACCACATTTTCTTCTTTTTGGCTTCACCTGTTATTCCTTTTAGCATTATTTTTCTGTATTATTATTTCTCTCACTGCAGGAAAACATGCCCTCCTGTGATTTTTCTTTTAGCCTCCTTCTCAAAGAGGAATCATGCAATTTGCCTGCTCTTCCCTCCAGCTACTCCCTGACGTATCCATATTTTTCCTTATGTACACATTCATTCCTCTATTTTGCCACATACTATTCTATACCTGTATGACCTTCAGCCCAGGCTTTCAACAGGGCTGTCTTGCTCTAGCTGAAATATCTGTCAAGGATTAATGTGGAGGAAGAGACCTAGCTGAGACTGAGGGGCTTCAAAAACAGTTACTTCAGCTGGGATCAGCGACAGGAACTAATTTCTGCTTGGTGCAAAAGGCGATCAAAGAAGAATTAGGCTACATCATACCTCAGTGTTTTTCTGGGTGTGAGAAGCATAGGCAAGCATAGCTTCTGCAGCCTGATTGCAGAATAAAAGCATTATGGGCTGCTACTCTGGGACTGTGTGCTCAAACTTTTAAAGAGCTCCCTCATTTACCTTGAAACTCCTGAGTAATGGCTTAATTACAGAAAAAACTTCTAAAGAGAAACATGATAACAGAGGTTTCTATTATCTAATACAACAAGAACCAGTGGAGGGAAGGTTTATTACTATGATTTTATCCTGTTATTAGGAATATTGTAGGATTGTCCATAGTGATCCAGATTAAACAGAAGTACTTGCTTAACATTTCTAGTTGTTATTTGATGCAATATAGACAATTAATTCCTCACCTCTGATGATAACAATACTAATCAAATATTATAAACTGAAACCAGAAATGCTACACAATTTTAAATAGTAGACACAAAGAATTTCCATTTAGGAGCTTTAAAAATGCTTAAGAACTATCTCAGAAATTTATGTTGACTTCAAATGTTCTTTAGAAATTTGTAACATCACCTAGTTTTGAAATTTAAAACAAGTAAATTGAACAACAGTCTGTTCCAGGCTTGTCAATCTGACACTGATCTGAATTACATAAAGATCATGTTAGTCTGATAATAAAAAAAAAACTGAAATAGTGGAACAAATAACAAAAACATCCAGAAAATTGGTGTTTTATAAGTTCAGTACAGACAAATAAAACTGATGGAATATGCCTAGAACTTTGTAAGTCATTTTAATAGGGGCAAAATGATGTCTTGATAAGTAGAAAAAGATTGGAGGCATAAAGTCTAGAGGAAATAACATAACCACACTTGCACAACAGAGAATATGAGTTGCAGATGTGTCCTGAAATGAGCCTAGAGGTGATGACTGATACTCAGCTGGAAAAAAAGGATTAATGCAGTCTTCCAATGTTTAAACAACAAAGTCCATTGTTGGAGTTTCTGTACTTATTCTGTGGTAACTTGCTACTGAAACACCACCAGCTCAAGAAAGACGTTGATAAAGTAGGAAAGCACTGGAGAAAATACAGGAATAAATAAGGACAGAGAAAGAATGTTTTAGGGAAATGTGTAGGTCTTTGATTCAGTTGATAAGTATGTCTTCAACTTGGGTTTCATATCAAAACCTGATGGCTCATACACTTCACCTTAAGAGAAAAGACAATAATGATCGATAGGGGTGAGCTAGTTGGAGGTTTTGGTGAATTTTCTATCGCCAGAGTATTTGTTTTTCAAGGCTGGAAGTTCTCAGCAATATTGTACAATTTGATGGCTTAGTGCCTATAAAAGCTGCAGTTCCCAGCCATATTAAGCTTAGGAGGGCAAGGACGTTGAGTGATTTCTGAGAGGTAGGAATATTCCTTTTCTTACAGCAAATACAATTTGGCTCATGGTGACAGAAGTCACTGGTTTTCTGCAGAGATTCTGTCTCCATCACAACTCCTATGTCTAATTCTTTCACACAGACTCTTTTTAAAAAGAATAAGGCCTTGTGGAGCCATGCTGGCAGGGATACCTCCTGGTACTCCTATACACATCCCTGGATTTCCCTAGATAGTCATTAATCCAAATCTGCATGGAATTTCTTAGTCTAAAAAATACTGCAGACAATGAATGAGCACATTTCAAACCTCTGTGAAATAATGGCCATAATCACAATAAAAATACATAAAAATGTATTAATGGAATAAATTCCAAGCCCTTTTACACTTCTAGCATATTTAAACTGCTACTTTTCAAGGGTACTGAAGGGGTGGGTTTATTTATAAAAATCAGATTAACATACTTCAGCATTTTCAGTTTCCTTTGTGAGTCTTAAATATATTGTTCTTGATGCACATAAGTGAAACAAGCAGGTGTAAATTTCTACCTGCATGCTACCAAACCACATTTGAAATCATGACCTCAAAGCTCTTGGTGAGATAAAAAAGCACCACAATTTATTAACAAGAACATATACACCATGTTTTATAAGAAATGTAAAGAGAAGGGAAGGATAGAACCTAATTTTTTCCAAACTTAAACTCTTACTCTGTTTTGGAGAGGTCGGGGAAACTTCATCTTGGTAAAAGATAAGCAGTGATGTTACACTGAGTGCTCTGTATTCAGTCATGTATACAACCTAACCACACCTTTGAATTAATTTTCAGCACTATCTTATTAGTCCCATCTCCTTTCTAAGGCATATGGTCATACTAGCTTTTAGATTCAAAGTGCCAATATACTGGGGGGTTACAGTCAGATCTTTATTGATAGCACTAAGAGGGATAGATATGTGAGTATCTCAAACATGGCCCATGCTTGGACTCATCTCATGAATATTGCAGACACACATTATTCTGCTCAGGGAAACAGAAAATGTAATTGCTAATTGTTCATAAAAGGTTTATTTAAGTGGAATTTGCATTTCTTTAAGTGACACTCCCAGACAGGGAATGTCTAAGGTCTCATTAAAGCATATTTTATTAACAATTAGTTAGTCCATATTAATTAATTTGTCAAAGACAATTTCCTTCCCTTCATTCCATCCTTTTTGTATAATAGCTTGTCTATATAAACTTGGTTTTTTCTGCTGTACTGAAAAGTGGCTCTTTGAAGACAGGCAAAGAATAATTTTTTTAAAAAAATCCAGAGTATATTCACTAATGACAAGCCAGCCTTGTTAATACGAGACTGAATGGAGAAAATCTAGCATGAGGAAATCGATTACCCTGATTTTAGACTCTGTGTGGCCTCAAATTAAAATGCCTGAAACAGGGCCATTCTTCTCACTATGCACATACTCCTGCTGCAGTAAGCACTTCTGCAGCAAACATACATCAGAGAAAATGAGATCCCATACTGAACCATTTTACATTACAACATAACGTGCAAAGCCAGGAAGAGGCAAGGAGAATTATTCCAGTAAGAAATACTGCAAATAATTTTTGCAGCAAAGTCCAAGCTTCCCTGACCACAGGACATCTTCATTTTCTTAGCTCATTCCTGTGAATCAACATCTTTCCTTTTTAGGATGGCAAAGAGCAATGCAGGATTCCTAATATTCATTTTGAATAAACTGTTTTTCAACTAGAGACAGATGGGTTATCAACCCAAGTATTGTTTTTATAACTAAAAAGAAATCAAGTAGAATAGACAATCTAGAAACACCAAACACTGAAGGCTTGAGCCTTTCTAGCTCTGCCAGAAACTCATGAAGACGTCTATATTATTGAGAATATACAGGATTATAATCAAGCTCCCTTTTTGCCTGTGCTTGCCAGGTAAATCTTCACAGAATGCTAACAGGCAGGAGTTGAAGCCTTTGGCATGTGGGAACAAAAGTACTGCTGGCCTTGCCCTGGTGCTACATCAGCACAAGAGGGATATGCACTGGAGACACACAGGTGGTCTTCTAGTCCTTCCTGCTCCTTCCCTTCAGCTGCAAGGCAGCAAGGGCTTCTGGAAGGGTGGAGAAGTTTGCTGGCATGGCAGTGACATAACTGCTCCTCAATGACACCATCTCAATGACAATGACACCATCTATAGGGGAGCACAGTGTTCTTTAGTTATCATTACTAACTTTTTATTTCCCATATCTTTCCAGGGGAGTCCTGAGAAGAACAATTCCTAGTTTAAGGGACAAAGCTGGGCTGAGAACTGCAGGATTTGGTTAGGATAACTGGGAATGAGATAAGCTCTGTTAAAATTGCTTTAAAATTATCATTTACTGTGATGCAAGATAGGCTTTTTCTCCTCCTTTCTCTTCTCCCACTTATTTTTTGGACACTTGATAATTACTTAAGTGAGGGAATACAAAATACCCGTTTGTGGTTTTCAGACTGCCAACATAATAAATGTTCAGAGTTTTATTTTTAATCTTTAACAATAGAAAACAGATGGCGTGAGTAATTCTGCAGCTTCCTGTGCGCTATCAGTATTCTCAAAATGCTATGGACACTCATGGAATTAACACAATCTCACAGCCAGAGCAAGGGGAATACCATGGCAGCTGGGATGGTGTTTTTGTTACAGTGTAGTGGCCATCTGTGCATGCACAGAAACAGGTAGAGGAGGACTCATCCGTGTGTGTAGGTTGGAAAAGACCCCTGGGGGCACCTTCTCCATCCTCCTGCTCAAAGCAGGACCAGTTAGAGTTAGTTGACCAGGGCCACATACAATCAAGTCCTGAACTTCTCCAAGGATGGAGATTTCTCCAAGGATGGAGATCTCACCGACTGTGTCACTCTCTCCCAGTGCTTGGCCACCCTCATACAGAAAATATTTCTTGGAAACTAATGGGAATTTCCATTAATACAGGACCCATATCTCCTTCTCAGTATTGACTCTCACAGATATTTTGGGCCACCTCTGGGGAGCCTCTGACACCTAGAGACCTGATACTTCATCTAGTCCAGAGGGAAAATGTGAGAGACATAGCACAGCTAGGGAAAAATCTGCTTGATCCAAGCCTATTCTCCTTCCTGAGAAGAGTTAAGCCAGTCGTCTGTAACTCACCTCTCCTAGTTTCAGTGTTTTGTTGTGGGGTTTTTTTGTTGTTGATTAGTTGTTTTTGTTTTTTGGTTTTGTTTTTTGCTTTTTGCTTTTTTTCTGGTTTCCAACTCCTCATACTTTCTAGACCTAGTTATTCCTAATGCTTATCAATGGTTTGGTTAGGTTTGAAGCTGAAAATTACTCAAAAGCCTGAAGTTAGTACTTTTCTCCTTTTGGACACAAGTGAAACAGTGACAATTCCTGACTCCATCTGCATGGCAGTGCAGCTTCTGTGCTTAGATATAGCTCCTTATTTCATGGAGCTTCATGCTTTGTGCAGAAGACAAAATTAGTTCCATCAAAGGGAAGTTCACCTAACAAGTTTAAAGGTGTTTGCTGTCCTCTTTAGTGCACCTTGAATGCAGAGGCCTGTTGTCTTAAAAATAATGAGAGAAATTATTATAATAGCCAACATGAACTGGAATTAGAGCTTGACCAAGGGATTTCTTTTTTTTCTATACACAATTCATTTCATAAATTTTTTCTATACAAATGTGATGTGAACTTGGCCTTTATCAACCACAGGCAGTATTTCTTGCTCCTTCTCTTGGAAAGTGCAGAACACGTTGCTCCAAGTTTAAAAATTTAGGTATAAATTTATTTTGAGAGGAAATAGGTCTTATACTTTGAGTCTTGATTTTAGTTTCTTGCATGTCACTGAGCAATTTTCCTTTGCTTTTGATATAAGTGCTGTCTTACATATCAGTAATCTTAAATGATCAGGCTTGCTGGGGTTTTGTTCAAAACACTTAAAAGATAGAAGTAGATATGCAGCACGTTTCCTGCTCTAGTGATTTCCATTTAAAAAGGCACATTGCCTGAAAAGCCACATCAATTTTCATTCAAAATACACTCTAGTAAAGGTATATACTTTGAATTCTTTTAACTCATGACTACAAACAATTCATCCTTGTACTCTTACATGTCATTTCTGCCACTCGTTTCCTTTGTTTTTATTCCATAATAGCTTTTGTTTTCCCTGTTGCTTCCCTCTAGCAATTTATTTTGTTTATCCTTAAGTGCATCCAAATATCTGATCACAAAACTCAAATAGCAGCTCTGCCAATTAGAGGGAAACAACTTTGATGTGCCTGATCACAGATGAAACAAAAACAAATGTGGGTACTTGCAAGAAAGGGTCTCAAGCAGAAAGTCAAACAGCCAAGAAAACAATCTTTTGGTCATGAAATGACAAATTTAGAAGCATGAAGAAATCACATCCTATGAAGGCAACATAAAATAAAATAAAATAAAATAAAATAAAATAAAATAAAATAAACA
>VZTT01017435.1:0-15535 GCA_013400855.1 Buphagus erythrorhynchus | reverse complement strand
CTCTGCAGCAACCAGCACCCCCAGCCTTCCTTCTGCTATTTATTCAGATCCTTCCAAGGACCTTTCATGACACATCCTGCTTTACAAGTCACCTGGACACATTACAATAATTCAAATAAGCAGCTATACATAATTTATGGGGCTCGCTTATGGGCTGACAATGGCTTTGGAATTTTATTCCTGTCCCTGCAGACTAGACCTTTTCAGCTTGGGAACTGGACCAACACTGCTAAATTCCTTTGTTCTGTGGTTTTCTCTCCAGCCTAAGCACCTCACATTTACATACATTGATATTTGTATTTATTGTCTATGCCCATGCTCCTAGAATATATAAATATCTGTATTTTATATACACTGAGGGGGAAGGCTCTCTTGAAGCACAGGGAACATGCTAAGTGCCAGTCTCAGAAAGTGGGGCCCCCAACACCCTTCTTTTGCTCTCTGCCTTAGTGTACCTCCACTCAAGCTACACACAGGAATTTCAAAGTTCTTTTTCCATTTTTTGGCAATTTTTTTCCCCAGATTTCTTTTATTTGTTCTCCCATCAAGTTTCTCAGAATAATCCTACCCTCTCTGTATTGGTCTGGGACACTGCAGCTCCCCACAGAGCCACCTTTTGGATAAACTGCACAAATTTCTGGTTGAGCAGGATAGCAGCAGGAGGGTCACAGTGACAGAGCTTCCTTGGGATCCCTCCATGTGGCAGGGGAAGTGACACAGCTGCTTCTGATGTCTTTCCCATGTTGTTTTTCATCTTCTACTTCATTCTAGAATGATTCTGTTCCAAGTATGTTGATTATTTGACCAACCCTATCACTGTTTTCTGAGCATCTCCAGTATGAGCTGTACATCTTTTGGGAAGGGCAAGACTTAGTTTTCTGATTTTATCCATCTTTTTTAAGCCAAAAAAGCTGTTGGAATTGCTGTTTTGATTTGTTTTGACTTGCTTTTATTCACATCCAATCACTAAATTACTGCCTCCAGAAACAGCATCTCTATTCCTACAATGGCTTTAGATCCTTATGCTTTCAGTGGAAGTTTCTTGCAAATATTCCTTTATTTTTTTTGTGTTTTCCTCCTAATTTTATAGCCCTAGCTTCTCCACACATACTTTCCAATCCTCTGTCATTGATACTTTGTATTTGCCCAAGTCTATCTCTACTTGTGATTCCTTTTTGTTCTCCTGGTTTATGCAGATTGAGTCATGACCCTCTTCCTGATATTTTTATTGCCAGGTGACAAATCCACACTTTCACTTATGTTTGACTACTTTTCATTTCTTCTCTGAGTCCTTCCTCTAACCTGGCTGTGTCTGTGATTTCCTGGATATTCCACTGCAGATCCATACCCCAGAGCAGAGGAGCTAAAAGCATTTATTTCTTCCTGGTTGGATCACAAATGTTTCAGCAGGAATGTAAAGATGGTTTTTAGAGATTCACTTTGTTACACTGCACTATTAATGCTTCTATTTTTGCAGTTTATGGTTTCTGTTTTCCATGTGCTTATTCAAGGTGAGCTAGGAGACTGCTAGCACCAGGATCAGCTTAATATTCACTGAATTAAATTACAAAAGCTACAAATGTTCTGTTATTTACTGATTACACTGTGAAGGAGCAACAAAAATGTGCACTCACAGAATCTTAGCAAGAGCTTCATAGTAACAGTTTGGGTGAAATGTCACCCAAAAAGCACTAATTGTGACTGATGTAAAGTGAGCACAAGTTAAAAAAAAAACTTATTCCAGTTAAAAATGTCCTTAAACTGATGTTAAAAGAGAAGAAAGAAAATTTTATTTAAATTCAGCAAGTCAACTGGGGCAAGGGAGCAGCAGACACCTCTCCTTGATGTCTGGTCTTGGTGTTGGGCTGTTACTTTTTGGTGTTTTGTGATGCACTAAAGAAGATCCTTCTGATCTGGTATCTAATATGCCTAACTCAGACACAGACATTGGGTTAGTCCCTGCCACAGGTGTGAATTTCACCTTTACACAGAAAATGTAGCCTAGTGCTGCCCAAAAACATAACTAGCTTTTTAAGTTGCAGTACGTGTAGTTTGAAAATAGAGCATATGGCTGAAAAATCTGTCGTGTTACATTGAAGACTCTCTGCATCTTGTTAAGGTAAAAAAAAGGTAAACAATTGCAATAAAATTGTAGTAATTTGTAATAAAAATACAACATAATTATTGGTGAGGAATAGGTAATAGTTGCTTACAAAAGACCTTTGACTCTTCAAGATAGTTCACTTTGGGGGAAAAAAACACCTTTAGATGGTTACTCTTTTGCTAAAAAAAAATCTGCTTACAAAAGACCTTTTACCCTTCAAAATAGTTCATTATTTGGGAGAGGATCTGTTTGATACAACAGCTTCAGAGGCAGATGGTTTCTGGGAGTGCCCATAAGGTAGTGAGAGTGACACAAAAACCCCAGAAGTTTGGTTTAAAGATTAAGAATGTAAATGACTGGAAATAGCAGGTATATTTGTCTCTTTTCAGTGGGTTCTTGCTTCCCCCTCTGTGCATGATATTCACTCCAGGATGGCTCAAATTCCAGGTTTGGTATAGATAAAATATACTAAGAGTCTTCCCTGAGAAAACCAAGGCACAAAGATGACCGGGAGAATATTACCAATATTTACTAATATCTGGTTATTGTTGGTAAAAGTATCTCACCTTTCCCTTAAATGCAGACATCTATGAGAATAAAAGAAGCATGGGGAAAAAAAAAGGTGGAAACAGGCATTTTAACTATCAGAGTGATGAGTTTTGGGAGCATCCTCCCACAAGGAAGGCAGGGACAAAAATTCTCAAGTATTTGCAAGACCTGGCTAAATAAATCCACGAGGGGAGCTGCCTGTGATGTCAGCATGAGATATTTCAGGAGGTCTCTTCCACACTTCTATCCTCTAGCTCTACACTCCACTGGTTTCTAATATTAGAAAATTGATTTGTAAAATCACAAACCAGAACTACCCCCATTAGCACTTAGGAGTGGGTTTTTCTCCTTGCTTTTCTGATTTCTATGTGGGAAAATTGTGTCCACCTAGCAAATTATGTCCATTCTTTCTTCTAGGCTAAGAATGAAGCCTCTTAATTGTGCCTGAAGTCAAAATGTGGTTCAAAACATGTATTAATTATTACTGGGGCTTAACCTGGTTTACAAATGAGCTCTGACTCAGGGTTTAGATGTCTAATAATAGCCAAGGACCTCGTGTCTGATCAGGCTTGGGCAGTGTGAGATGAGAAGTGCCTGCAGTCAGCAGGCTGGTCCCACTCCATCAGCCCTGGAATGGCACCCTTCTGCCAGGCTGCATGTTTTTATGGGCTCAGTGAGTCAACAGTGGCCAGGCTCAACTGTCTAAGGAACAGAGCCAACCCTTCTCCTTGCTTTGTACTCTGACAGCAATTACCTTTGTTATTTGCTGAGAGAAATGTTCATGACATGCTCCAGTGCATGTTAATTCTGTTTCATGTTCTTGGGTAATTATCTGTTTTCAAGCTCTATGTTGGGGAACATCCTTTTCATAGTAAGAAAAGTTTGACATTTCATTGGAAAGACTTGTGAACAATCAAAGTCTCTCATTTCTTGGTAGTGCTCAACAGACCCAGGCTTCAGATCTGACATTTTGTGTTAAAACATGACAGAAGCAGGGATCTGCTTAGGCTCCTCCACACTAAATCACAGCAACAAAGCATTAAAATACAACATGGAATGAAAAACGGAAAATATGGGAAGAAGATGGGTAATGATGTTTGCTATCCATTCAGCATGTATCAATGTTGGGAGCTAAATCACCAATTATTGATTACATAAGCTAACCACCTTTAATGACATTGCAACCCAAAGCCACATATAAAAATAAACCCACTGTCTCAGGGCCACCACACTTCTCTGAAATCCTGAATATCATAAATATGTTGTATTATTTAGAAAGTGCCACATGTACAGGAAAAGAAAGAGAAAATAAAGGATTGGAGCCTATGCTGCCATGAATCAGCAAACTGAATTCTGTGGAGCTGCTCCAGTTTATTCCACATGAAGGACCAGCCCAGATTTTTTCTGTTTGGGAAAGCATGGTGGTGTAACAGAACAGACAAATGCATTTCATGTTGCATAAGTCTGACAGAAGAAAAGACTCTCCAGATGTTGTACTCCCATGATTTCATGGTAACATCTGAGGACATGATTGAATGCTTTTGCTAAATCATTTTTATTTAAAAAGGGAAGAAGAGGGAAGAAAATATACTTCTGCAAGCAGCAGCTGCCACTGGAGCTTTTTTCTTCTGGTTTTTCCTACAGCTTTTCATGGATGGCTTCCATGGAGGTTCTGTGCTGTCACAAAGATTGAGTTCACAATACTGGGTTTTTACCAGCGAGTCTCTCTCCTCACAGAACTCAGGATCTGTTAAATTTGATTAAAATTGGCTAAAGAGTAGAAAAGATGCAGCAGGAGTGGCAAGGCTGAGAGGCAGGGATGCAGCAGAACACATTACATAAGCTGTGTTTATTTATGAAACCAGGTTAAAACACAACGTGAGGGCAAACAACCCACTGCCCTTGGCACATCAGCAGTGACATTCCTGGAGAGCAGGAATTTCTTTGTCTGATGCAGCTTTGCATTTCCCCTCACAGGTTTGAATTCTGCTCAGGCTCAGAACAGGCACAGTAAGTGGGAAAAGGTCAATGCATTGGTCTTCATGGAATATCATCTGCTCCTAGTGCCTTTTGAGAGCACTAACAAGATAATCTGATCACAAAGATCAAAAGCTCTCTCGTGGTGCACTGGGGAAATTGAGAACTGCATTCTCCTATGCTGGATATCCTGTAATTCAGAGCTGGGAACTGGCCCACATTTACCAGAGATGTAAAGTGGCTTTGAAAGTCTGTCTTTATCTCTCATTCACACTATATAAAGGAACTGATATTTCCTGGGAGAGAACAGGAATGTTCAGAACAGGGCTGCAGACTTGTGCTACCAGCACTTTACTGCAGGGCTCATTTAAGTCATTTCAGCACATCCAAGCAACCACCATTTGCCCTGATGTTTTACACTTTTATATTTTATACTTATTAATTCAGAATGTTTTCTAGACAAGTGACTAAGCTCCCACTTAACTGAATAGAATAATATTCTCTGATGCATCTTCTGAGATTTCTGAATTTCTCCATTTTTTATTTCACCAAAAATTTAATTCTTTATTTAATTAAAACAATCACCCTATTTTCTCCATCGATGGGTCTAGATTAGATTCTGCTCTTGTACAGCTCTGTAGACCTCACCTAAATTTCAAGCAGTGTTCAAAAGGAGCAAAGAAAAGATGTCAGCTCTGCTAAAGACAAGTGAGAATTCTGGACTGGAGCTGGCTTCTACTATTGTTAAAACTAGTTTGGAATGGGTGAAAACCCAGGCACATGACCTGAGAACTACCAGTGTAAGACAGTCAGTGGAAAACAAAACATTCTACTGATCTTGTTTTCCCCCTTCTCAGCAAGATGCTCTCCATTTCATTTGTATTTCATCCTTCTTGCCAGTTCCTCTTCACTGCTTACTTGTGACCCACCCCTCTCATTTTTGCCTTCTCATGGAACAGCATCCTCTTTCCTGCCTACATGCAGTCATCATTCAGCTGAGCAGGAGGGCTCTTGGTCACTTCAGCTTGAATGCAGCATTAGGTTTTACATGTGGAAGCTCTTCTTCTCCTGGACCAGTCCCTGGTGGACACTGAAGGCTGAGAGGAGCCTTCAATCCTCCTGTGTCTCTTCCCTGCCTGCCTTTTCATTGTGCTCCCTCACAGCTTTTGTACCACTGAGAATCTTCCTCTCTGCAGGGATTCTCAGTGGAAACAAGGAGGAATCAACCCCACAGATCTCACCACTGACCATCAGCAAGTTTCCCCACGGTCTGGGAGCTCCCAGTCAGCAATGCAGTGCTCTAGGGGAGAAATGTGGGTGGAAAAGCTGCCCCATTTTCATGGACAGGTATGTTATTCAAGGTAAGATGGCTCTAGGAAAGCTGATACTCTGCTGGTGAAGCACCCCATGTGGGGCAGCTGCCCTGCCAGCCCTGGCTGCCTGTGCCTCTGGCCTCTGAGTGAGAGTCATGATTGTATCCAGTGCTGGTTCTGTACCAATGTCCTGCTCTGCTCCCACTGAACTGCAGCCTGGGATGGCAGAACCACCAGGAAACACACCCCTGGATAAGCTGCTGCTTCCAAACAAAAAGCTAAGGGTGAGAGGTCCCAGATTTTAGAACTGACAGCAAACACTGAGCCTGTCAATCTTCCTTCCTAGCAAGGCACTCACACTGCAGTGAACAAGGAGTTGTGGCTTTGTCACCTCACCAGCTCACAGCAGCCTCTGACCCCACAGGGCTGGTGTGTTCACATGCAGCTCTGGGAGGAACAATTGTCTGTGATGACAAAAAGGATGAGCCAAGCAAACAAAAGCAGACTCCTGTGTCCTTTTCTTTCTCACCTGATGCCTGAGCAATCACATTACTGAGCCTTGATTCTGCCTTGGGCATCTTCCTAACCATGAATCACAAAATACAAGGCAGAGATGGCATAAAGAGACTATGAAGAATTTACCCTTCTGGTGGTGTGGTTTCCTCTCCTTCCCTGGAGCTCAGACAGGGCTGTGCTGAGCCCTGACTGCTCTGGCAGCAGCCACACAAACCAGTGCTGGCTGTAACCCAACTGGGAAGGAGCAGCAGCCCCCAGAGAACCCCAGCACCACTACTGTATCTGGGGGAGTTGTTTGGTCTGGGTCTGTTCAGCATTTCTGAGGTAATACAGCTATACTTAGCTGCTGAAACACAACATGAAGTATAGCAAGAACCCTGCTGGGTATCTGGTCATCTGATCCAAATTAGACATGAAAAAGAAGGAATCTATCTTTAGTTTAACTTCAAAGCTGAGGCCATGGCTCTTGCTGTCAGGCAGGTAGGGCTGGCAGTGATAGCTGTGATTACAACTGGGGGAACACCCGCAGGGATGTGTGAGGCAGCTGGAAAGGCTCAGCAGCACTAATGCTCCCTCTCCTTTCCCTGCCTGGGTAAGTTATGGGGCAGGCCAGGGCTATTCATCCCCATTACTGTGATGTCCTCAATGACTGACTACCAAATCAAAGCCTGCTCTCTGATTTCAATCAAGGTCATCCTCAGAAATTTTCCCTGCTCTGTCCCCAGCCCTCCCCGTGCTGTCACAGGGCTCAACACAGAGCCACAGCCACCAGCACTCACAGCACACAAAGAGAATGGTGCTACAAGCCTTTCTATGGAGCAAAGTGGCCAAAAAGCCACTGTGGGAACTGTGTTAACATCCACCTCCACCAAAAAGCTCTGTTGTGCTCTCTGCCACCCTCCCCAGAGCTTTACCTGGCCTCCTGTATTTGCAAGCTCTGCAGGGACTGCCTACTCTTTTGGATTTATTACCAGCATATAATTAAAAGGATATCCCCCCTGCTTTTTGTTCTTTTGTTGCTGTACAGATGGTAGGGGTTTTTTTTTTTCTGTTTTCTTTTCTATGTTGGGTTTTTCTTTCAAATCTGATCTCACCACCTTTCCATTGCAATGTACATATCAGACAAGTAAGTGCAATTTTAGTAAGGGGAATGGTGCTTAATTGTGCCCGTTTTTATAAATCATGTTTCCCCTTACCCCCTTTCATTTGGCACATTACACTCCAGGTAATGTGGAGTTATATCAGTTACACCATGACAACACATATTGCAAGTTTTGTTGTGATTATTTAAATGCATGCTGTCCTGATTCTTATTCATTTCAACTGGTTTTTGTTAAAAGAGAGGCCAATATGGAACCATAATGAAGGACCTTCTTGTAAATTTTATCTTCAAGGAGGTTGGATTAATGTGAAGCACACAGCTGAGGTATCAGTGTTTTGAAAGGCCTCAGAGACTTTTTAATTGCTGCAATCTGTTGTGCCTCACAGATCTGTGTGTGAGGGTGCTCAGCACGGTGTGTGCTCTGCTGATCAGCTATTCTTTGTCTCACAATGAAGAAACGTTTTGTCTTCTGTCAGATATTAGAGCCACTGATATTTAAATGTTTAAGAATGGGAAATGAAAGGATGAGTATTAACACAAGAATGAAAATAGTTATGATGACGGTTGATAAAACATTGTAAGGTGGTGTTTTACTGTTTTGTTTTGTTTATCTCTCTTCTGTTCATTAGCCAGAAGCCCAGGAGTTTTCTTTCAACAGATCCCCTACTCTAATGCTTTCTAGAAAAAGGCAGTTTATTACTTCCAAATAAACTGTTACTATGGGCTACATCCATATGTTTTCTATATCCTTTCTTTGGATCTACAGTGGATGTTTTACATTAGTGGTCTCTTTCAGAAGTTCCCATTTTTAAGATGTCTCTAAATGGTTTGATACAGGGAAACATGTAGCAATAGTTGATTATACCCCCTGATTCTTCTAAGAATTCTATCAAAAATGGGAATTTATATCACAACATGGGTGGGACTACTATTAGAGCAGAAAACTTTCATAAATGTTGATTTTATATTAATAATAAATCATGCCTGTATTATCCCCGTAGTAATCCAACATTTAAAATAAACAGCCAGCATGGAGCAGACCAAGTCACTGCTCACTTGTAAGAAGGGGAAGCTGACTGAAGCAACTACATTTTGCTGTCATTTTAATGAAGTCTTCCTTCTCCCTGTTGTATTTCTCCCACACCCTTCTGATGAGTAATGCATAACCCAGATAAACACCCCAGGGCTTCTCCTCACACATTCATCCCATCCCTGCTGTGCTCCCACAAGCAAGTGGCTCCATTCCCCTCTCCTACCACCCTGGGGTTATTTCTTCCCCCTTTACCTGATCTCAC
Organism: Buphagus erythrorhynchus; assembly: GCA_013400855.1. NCBI lineage: Eukaryota > Metazoa > Chordata > Aves > Passeriformes > Sturnidae > Buphagus > Buphagus erythrorhynchus. The sequence continues at coordinate 6,679 of VZTT01017435.1, read as the reverse complement.
ACACTTTATTCTGCCTCCTCTCGCTGCCTGCAAAGCCTCCATCACTGCAGTTTGCTTCTCACATCTACTCTAATTCCCTTTATTCAGCTATGAGAGAGTGGAAGTACTCGGGGTGCTGATCTGGAGTTGCTGCCTTTGTCAACTTTTTTTTGTACTTCAACTCCCTTTGTACAGTGTCTTCTAAACTGTGGTGTACCTGATGTTGGGAGCATGATTTAATCTTGTTTAACTCTTGGGAAGTTAATGCAGCCTGCAAGATCAGAACTAACCACTCTCAGGCTGCTCATTTTCACAGATCCTATTAGTAAGAGTTTTTCATTTCTCGTTTAAGTGCCAGAACTGCCAATGGAAGGTGAGGAATAATGATCTACCTCTAGAACAGAGCTAAATATTTAATGGTCCATGATCACTATTTAATCTGGACCAATCCCATACTGTATGCCACAGAGGTCTCTCTCTACTGTTCCCCATCTGTTAAATATTTTAGATATTTTAGCTTTGTATTTATGTAGCTGAAGTGCAGTGTAATAAAGCCTGTTAAAATCAAGAGTGTATGAGGTTATATTGGGTATTCTGAGAAAGACAGATTTAGCAAGCTTAATGGAAACCATTCACTCCTCTGGAGACGTCACATTTGTTTCTCACAGTTTAGCACACTATGTTTAACTCAGTTTTTTCCATCAAAGGCAACTGATGTCTTCTAGCAACACATTCAGACATGGTTTCCTTGTTAGTTCCAGCTTCTCCAGAATAAATTAATATGACAGCCAGTGAAATGCATGTGAAGAAGATCATTCTGTATGCAAAATGACGTCTCCATAAAAACATAAAGGAGCACAACTTACTGTCTACATCTACTGGACTCCTTCTAAGTTCCTGCTGGGGTTCTTGCTAACATTTGGGCAGCACATTCCCATTATGGCTAAAAACTCTTGCCCTGGTTTTCCTAGGCTTTAATCAGCCAGGAATGTCAGGCTAACACCACAGCAATGCCACCTCATTTTCAGCAAACTGTTCCACAAAGCTTGGGTGTCATTATGTGGATGGAGCATTACAGATGTGTCTCTGCCATCAGGCTTCTGTCCACAACTCTCTGCTGTCAGTATTTTTGCTAGAATTGAAGCTTTTATCCTCAAGAAAATCTCCTACCCCAAAGCAGGATATCTATCTTTACCAAGTGCCAAATTCCCTAATGATAATAGGGCAGGTTTAGATGAGTTAAGACAGAAGTATCCTCAGATCCTGTCCTCACTGTTACAACTGTAGACACCACAGTCTAGGAAGCAACTGAGAAATGCAGACCTGACCAATAAAATGTGGTAACAACTCCCACTCTCACTGCTCACTAATGTGCTTTAATGTGATCACACTGGGCAGGGCACTGGACAAGGCCTGATGTTTAAAATGGATGAGAACAACTTGGAATTTGAGCCATACCAGAGCAAATATCATCATCATCATCACAGACAGCTGAGGGGGAAGCAAGAACCCACTGAAAAGAAGGAGACAGGCAGACATATCTACTATTTCCTATAGTTTACATTCCTCATCTTTAAACCAAACTTCTGCTTTATTTATTGATGCAATTAAGCAGATTATTTCATCGCTGGCTGTGCACAGAACTCAGAGGATTTAGTTAAGCTCTTAAGCAATTCTGAAACATACTGTGAATACTTGTCCAAAAATGGGCCCATACCATATAGCATGGACAGGTAAGAGAATTAATCAGAAAATAAAAAAGCTGATGTTAAGGAGGAAATGCTCTCAGGGGACATTAACACAAAGCAAAAGACATTATGGCTTGTGTGAATTACCTACAGAAGCATTTGCTTTCTTATTGCAGCATTGATCTTAGCATGTGGAGGTTTATCCTTGCCCCTGTCGTGCAGCAGGCAGGGAGATGCAGTCACCTCTGCCTCCTGCCCCCTTCAGCCATCTGACAGCAGCTGGCCTCCTGCAATTTGTGTAGGTCACCAGTGCCCCTGGCAGGGAGAACAGGGTTTTTCTGTCTCAGACAATGCAGAGAGTTTCACTGGACCTCACCCCCATGTCCCAAAGCTCCCTCTGCTCTCCCCTTCCTTCCACAAGCCCAGGATCACAGCAGCTAACCTTGGCCATGTCCACTCTGAGTGCCACAGTCCAGACCTTGCACTCTGTTCCCATTCACACCAAGGCTCACCAGGACCTCTCTGCCCTCCATCCCCCTGCAGAAGGAAGGGCTGGATCAATAAAATGGGGGCTGCAAAATCTCCCCTGACAAACCCCACATCGCTGTCTGGCAGTCCAAGGCCACCTTTGCAGGGCTAGGATTTTGTCCCAAGTAGAAAATTTTAAAAACCCCTTTTGAATCTTGGAGGTGTCAAGCACAAAAAGGAGATAAACAACATCTGCTCTTCATAAAATAATAAATACACCAAACAACTTTTCAAGCTAGAGACTTCCTGAACGCAAGCACAGCCCCACATAACGTGACCTTCCAAAAGAGAATTATCACCTCCTGATTTATACTTGTAATATCACATCTTTCCTGCATGAATTTCAAAGTGTATGATAATGTACTACAAGTCCTCAGAGCCAGAGTGAACTGCTGGATAGCTGGCTCAGGATCAAAATGATCAGTATGCCATAAAAATGGCCCTACAGGTAGAGAGAGGAGCTCACCCAGCCCAGGATGCTGCTCCTGATGGTGGCACAAAGCTGGCACTGCTCCGTGCCCCTGCAGGCAGAGTGTGCTCATCATCCTGGTGACAACAGAAAAAGGGATTCACTGACTCCCTGCCTGGAGCTGAACTGCAGCTGGTGGTGAGTGCTGTGGGACATGACCAGGAGGGGTGACAGCCCCAGGGGGCTCTGCAGGAATGGGTGACAGCAAAACCTGAGGAGCCTGTGACCAGCCTGCCTCTTCCTCCTCACTGACCCCCTGCTCTCCCAGCACTGTCTGTCTGAGGGATTCCTCCCCACTCTGGCACTCTGAGGACCAGGATGGACTGGACATGCTGGGAAGAGCTGAGAGACATGAGGGNAAACTCCATATCCAGTGTTAGCTGCTGCTTTCCCATTTTGGTCAGACACAACAATTCCTCTCCAGGCCTGGGAATCAAGGACACCTCACTGTCTCAGGCCCTGAGAAATGTGAACAAAAGTGAGTTGGGGGAGCAAACTTGGGGTAAATGACTTCATTACCTGAAGCTGTAATTGGAAGATTAACTCCCAATATGCAAATGGACCAAACTTATAAAAGTGTGAAAACCTGTGACCTGTTGTCCATTTTTGGGTGTAGCCCCTGGGGGTCTTTGTCTGCCCAAAATGTACCTGAAGTCCCTTCAATAAATATAACCACTTTTTATTCCCTTAATTTTGTCTGTTAATTGTTAATTGTAAATTAAAATTGTTAATGTTGTCTCTGTTTTTAAGCAGCCCAAAAAGGCATCAGCAGAGCTCCATCAGGGCTGTGATGCAGGCACAGCTGGCTCTGCAGGGCTGGTGCCACCAGCTCATGTCTCCCCATGTCCCAAACACACCAGGGTGCCTCCTACAGAGCTCCTGACATGTAAGGGGCTTGCTGCACCACTTAATTAATGGCTTGTCTTCATTTTCTTTTGCCTTTACTCAGAGTCAGGATTTAAACATGAAGGAGATGGATTTCTTGTTTGGACTTGGTTGTTTATTAAATCTTATCTATAGTACAGAGAGTTCTTGCAGCACCTCTAGCTACCAGCTAAAAGTGNGAAGAAGGAAGAAAGGGACAACGCTCAAAAACTTTCATCTTGTTCCATACCTATTACTGTATTTAAAAAACCTTAAATTCTAAACCTTTCACCAGGTGAAATTACACACTTTTATTCTAATTACACATTCATGATTTTAACTCTATTACTTAGATTTGGAAGCCTTCTCCAAGGCCTCAAGTCAAAAGCAGTGTTCNGAAGAAGGAAGAAAGGGACAACGCTCAAAAACTTTCATCTTGTTCCATACCTATTACTGTATTTAAAAAACCTTAAATTCTAAACCTTTCACCAGGTGAAATTACACACTTTTATTCTAATTACACATTCATGATTTTAACTCTATTACTTAGATTTGGAAGCCTTCTCCAAGGCCTCAAGTCAAAAGCAGTGTTCTCCAGGGGGTCAGAGCCAGAAAGCACAGAAAGTTCAAAACTCCCAGGCTTCTGGGTTTATTAAAATTAACACTAACAGGCTTCAAAGATGACAACTTCAGATCTGGTCCTGCTGACTCTGCAGAGAGCCCCCATCAGAGGGCACACACCAGAGCAGGGATGTGCCCAAGTGCTGCTCCCAGCACACGCCTGGGAGCTGGGAGGAAATGCAAGGCAAAGTGTCCATTTGTAATCCTGATAGCTCCCCTGAAATAAAACCAGGGGCGTAGAGGAAATGCCTGACTGATAGTGTAAGCACTCATGTAAATGTGTGCAGGCTGATTTTCATCACTCAGGCTGCTCTATTCTTTGAAGATATGTCACTTCCCTGGATCATGCAGCTGTGTGTTTGAAGCTCACACTAGTTGGACAAAATGATTTGTTCATGATCTTAATATTTAGCCCTTTTCACGGAAAAAAATTCCAGCACTTCAAGCTTTTGTGAGTCTGAAAGGCTCATTCAGTTTTTACAGATCTGCCTCAGCTTTTCTATTTCAATTATTTATTTGAAGCCTGAGCAGGCAATTTGATGAATGGAAGAGAGAGCGGGTGGACAAGAAAGCACACAATTATCATACTGTATATGATTTTACCAATTACCATGCAACAGTCCTCAACCAGTTGAGAAGATTTTAATATTTTTGGTATGCTACTACATGGGGTTTCTTTCATTTTCTTGTTGCTTTCCTCTTTCCTTATTATTAATTAATCTATTCAATCAAAGGAGAATTTAAATTTAGAAACTGTTTCTGATATTTTTGCCTACACAGAGGAGTAGCTATGCTATGCTATCTCCAGGAAACCAATGCCCTGATCCAAGAAAACCAAAGCACAGGATTCCAGAGCTGGAGGGATATTCACTTCATTCAAGGCTGTTATGCAAAAATGTTGAATTTCTCACCCTTGCTTCTTCTGTGCATATTTTTACAATTTTAACCCTCTGCATACACATGTGGCTGATTTCCTCCTTGCATCTTAACCGATATACAGAAATATTTCAGGAGTGGCACCAGTGCCAGCCTTTCCTGGGAAAGGTGGTTGTGGTGTCTCTCAGTGAGGCAGGTAAAGCACAAAACACCATCAATGAAGTTGGTTCTTCATTTGACTGACTGTGGGGCTTCATTCTTTCTGAAGTGACAGATTAATGTGGAAGTGAGACTCCAGTGCAACTGGATGTGAGTTTGGCTATATTGCTGCCTTGAGAGCATTTGCTCCCACACACCTACAAAGCTGCTGGCTTCCCCTTATGATAAAAAGGTATTTTTAGAGAACTCCTTGCACAAAAAAAATCCCCTGAGGGAATCATTTAATAAAGAATGGTAATTCTTGCAGAGCTCTTAATGCCAACCTATTTCCCAGCAAAGATACTCGTTCAACATTTTGCAGAATTTCCTGTTTTGTTCATCAGGACAATCTCTACATACAGTGCCATACAATTTCTTTTCATTCTAGATTTTCCAGAGGACTGCCCTATTGGGGAGTGTAAAATTTAGGCCTGAAAGCATTGACAATTTTTTGAAGCTAATACTAAGCCTCTGAGCTACTAAATTATTTCTTAAGCAGAACCAGCACACTCTTCATTTAAGATCATTCAGCATCCTCTTGATTATGGTCTGTCATTACTTAAACTGCTGGAAAACTTTAGCTAGTCACTAAGTTTTACACTGATTGTATTTTGCCAGTAAAATTTTAACTATGACACAGTTAAAGAGACATCTTTCAGAGCTGCTGACTGAATATTAATCTGATTTTTTATTTCCACTAGACTCCATTAGAATGTAACTAAATATTAAAAATGAGCACTGGATTCAGTGATGCTGATTCCCCCATTGCCCATCATTATGTGACTCCTGAGTCCTGTTTCTCTTCATCCCATCTGAGGTCCCATCCATCTGATTTATGGAGTAAGCTGTGGCAGGAAGTGGAAAGGAATTCTAAATCAGCACTCACTCATCAGACTTCAATACTAAGTGCAAAATATGGTATTAAAACAAGACTGAAAGCTTTCTTAGAAGAAAATACCTCCTTGCTCAGGGCTGCAGGGAACAGGAGAGGTAATGGGATAAGTGGTCAGGAATTTTCCAGTACTCAGCTGCTCTGCACCTGTGTGCTACCAGCCAGGGGAGAGCTGGAGGCAGGCTCAAACATGCAGAGCACACTCAGGTTTATGACTTAATTGTGCTGAGAACCAGCACTGTTAGGCTGGATCAATGGTGCTGAGAGGAGCATTTCTACATCTCAGAGCTTCCCACTCTGATTTGCAATTACCCTGCAAACTGTCCACTTACTGCACTGTCCTGGAGGATGATGCCTTTTGCAAGAGACATTAAGGGCTTTCATTTCTGCTGCTCAGCTTTCTTTTCCATCTTAAACTTCCAAAGGATTCCTGCTATCTGACATATGGTGCTTATACTATCTGCACTGCTGAATTACTGCTTCAAAAATGATACAAGCCTATTTTAATTAGATTTATGGGAAATCTTCCTAAGGCAAATTCTTCCCACTTGCAATTACAGAGCA
>VZTT01017434.1:8374-33366 GCA_013400855.1 Buphagus erythrorhynchus | reverse complement strand
GTGCCAAAGAAAGTAATCAGAAAAGAGGAAAATTACATTTACTGTTAAGAAGCAATGCACCTCAGTTAATATGAGCCTTTGTTTAAATTGTGTCTTTCAGAATTTAATAGCTTTTCACATCTAAGAATATAACTAAGATACTGAAATGATAACAAAACACCTAACTATTTTTAAGGATAGGTGTTTGAGGATGCATAACCATTTCATAATATAAATTATTGTGCTAGTATAATGAAATAGTAATCTTGTAATTATTTCCTGTTATTTACCTAGGTAACAAATCCTCAGTCAAAAGACTTAAGGTTGATAGGCAGGCAAAGGCTAAAGTGTTTTTAAAGAGACCAGAAGTTTGTTACTAGAAATCTATTATCAGAACTTTTCTGGCTAGACAGAGGTAACTGACCACTTCAAAGCCTGGGTGTGCTGTTCAGAGATTTTATTTTCCTTATAACAATCCTAAAAAATTTCCTTGATCATCAGCCTATACCTGTGTATCCTGCTTGGATTTAGGCTATGGCTATCTGCCACCAAAGGCTTTCTTACATTAGTAGTTTTCCTGGACTCAAAATTGTTTACTAGAAATCTGCTGCATGACTACTGAAATTAAATTACAGTTGGTGTAGGTAGAGACAAGTGGAGTTAGACTTCTGAAATCTGTCAGGAAGTTTTTTGGATGGTTTTCTAGTCTCTTGGCACAGACATGCACTAAAACTAATACACACCAATCATTTAGTATTTCTTGTAACTCAGTTCCCTGGCATGTGACAATGCTTGCTCATTCTGGTATGGAGTAGGGAATTGAAGGAATTTGGTATTAGAGTCAGATTTAGGATCTTCATGCAGGAAGGTGACTTCAAGTTTCTGTGAACCTCTCAGGGGAAAAATTATTATCATAAGACTTCAAGGAAATGAAGATCTATGTTTTTTCAAAGTGAGGGCATAAGCTAAGTACTTCCTCTGATTCTCTTGCCTTTTTAACCATATAGCATGAGATTTGCTAACTGTTGGTTCCTTCAGAGGAGTCCTTAGTATCTTCTCTTGTTTTTAAGGTTGATGCTCTGCTCTATATTTTATTAATTTATTTTTTGATGGTTGATCCACACAGATGAGACTAGAAAGTATTTACAAGGTGTTGACTTTTATTATGGACTTTATTATTCCTATGTAACATTTAATAAAGGAAGCAAGCGGAAGGTCTGAATGTGGTGTTCTTTCAGATGAGATATTGCACCAACATAAAATAAAATTTTGGAGTTATCTCCATACCAAGATAAAGAAAAACAATGAGGATGAGAGGAAGTGCATTGCATTACTTTAAGAAATATTTAGATGATTCATGAGTGATCAAGATATATGAGCAATAGTGTCAGAAAACTTATTATAGGGTCTTTCACATTCTTGTTCAGTGCTTGATGTATCTGTAAAAACGTATTACATTTTGGTGAACAATCCAAACATCCAAAAAAATATCTTTCCAGATCAAGTGCATTTCTTTTCATCTGTGCTTACAAGGAATCTTTGAGGTGAACCAAATTCCTGACTGTGAGAGGAACCAAGTTACAGTAACCAACACTGATGTGTACCCTTGAGACCCTGATGCAAACCCAGCCTAGTAAAATTTTGCCAGAGTGAGATGATGCCTTTACCAATCCTAGAAGTTATCCTACCTAGCAGCCCTTCAAGGCTATGTCTTTTTATCAAATATTAATGAGAAATAAAGGACTTGGTTGTCTCTGGTATAGTTATGTTAACCCCATCTCCCCTCCTCCAAGAAAGAAAAAAACCTGTATAATATACGAAAAACAAAAAAATCTAAAAGAAAGAAAGAATTCTTGGCAAATTTTGGTAACATGTAAGCTTAGTAACTCTTCCACATTTTTTCATCAATCAGTGTCAAATTGTCTTTATAGAGAAACAGCAAAATTGGTTTTAAAGACTGATACAAAAAAAAAAAAAATCAAGAAACCAAATAGGAAAAAAAAAACCCAGACTAAGAAATGTATGTGTGGGCTGCTGAGTGATGGACATATGAAGCAGGAGTTATTGATGAGGAGTAGGAGAACTGAGAAATGGTCCAGGTGCTAAGAGTCCCCAGCACAATCCTCACTGAGCAACATATGGAGGATGGCACTAAATGATAGCACTAATGTCTAGTAGAGAAAAGAAAGTCTAAGTTAACATGCTAATGGTAGTGGAAAGTTGCACATAATCATAGATTACTACATAATCATAGATTAATAGAAAAGGATTTGTTTCACCTACTGGAAGAAATCAAAGGATAAAAAATCAAAAAAAATTTATTTGCATGTTTGCTTACAGAGCAGGCAATATTAGGGACTTTATTAAGTGCTGAAGTTTTGCTGAAGTTAACTTTGGGGGAAATAGGAAAAACAATTTTCAAATATTTTGTTGGTTTGGGTTGCTTTCAATGTTAACAAAGTTTTAGGTGAAGTATAATCCCACAATGGGAAAATGCACTGTTTTTGTTTTTGTTTTTGTTTTTTTTCTTGTGGAAAGTCTAGGTAAGGCTCTTACATATGTAATGGCACAGAAAATGTTCCCTTTTTTATATTTCTCTTACTAATACAAGGTTATCAATGGTCTAGGTAGTTTCAGAGTGATATTTTGTTGTTGTGAAGGAAAAGAATATTTTCAATGTATTAGACTGAATTTTGTCNGGAAAAGAATATTTTCAATGTATTAGACTGAATTTTGTCAACAAGTCCATTATAAAACCACAGGGAGCAACTTTTGGTAGAATGTTCCTTGCTTAAAAAAGTAGAATTACCTAATGTACTACTCATAAAAAAAACAGAGACTTTTTCATAATTTTTTTTCAATTCTATTAGTCTTTTAAAACCTTCTCAAAATCTGCGAAATGATGTTTTAAATTATTTCAAAGTAGTATGATTTTATAAGTTTTCTTTTTGCCTTTTCAGTTGCTTTGATACTTTTCCCCTTTTATAAATGCTTATTCATTTTTGTGGGTTTTTATAAAATAATAGATAAAATTTAAGACACAATTTTAAAAATCCTTCAGATAAAGCAATCTGGTTGCCAAGGCAAATTTCATTTTTTCCTTCATACAAGATAATATACTCTCTGGTGTTTATTTTTTAATTGCACATGTTCAGCAAGTAGAGAAATGACTCATGCTTAATTGGCATTAAATCCAGAATTCAGAATTTCATTAACTTAATTCTCTATCAATGGGAGGATAGGCTTTCTACTCTGACCATGGAGGGAAGCATATGGTACAATTTGGAAAGATGAACATTGAAGCAAATATTCATCTCTATTTGATATTGAAAATTACATAACCAGTATAAATACTGAGGGGCTTATTTGATAATATGGCCTTTCTACTTGTTAGTGTAAATTTGTGTTCCCAAAGTGTTCTCATTTATTTTTCTGTTAGCTTGACAGTAAAACACACTTCCTAAAATCTTTCTAAATTTTTCTATGTCCTCAAAATGTTATAGCTAAAATTATTTCCTTCAGTTCTTGTAAAGCAAAGCATTCCAATGAGAAAGACATGATTTTTGAAAAAAAAAAAAAAAAGCTTAACTGGCAGAAATTCTTTGGCCACCCATGTTAAACCACTATAGTATTTGACAAGGAAATAAGTGTCTCACAATATCCTGTAGTAGTTTCAAATAGATCCATTTTTAATGGAAAGGTGTACACAAGAGGGGTATGATTTCTGTGAGAGACTACAAATGCTTCAAAAAACTTTGTCTTAAAGGAAAAAGGTAAAAGGGAGTTTGGAAGAGGAAATTCATATAACTTTATCTGTCATGCTGGAGTTATGAGAAGTTTTGTGCTGTCTAGGGAGGTCCTATGATTCCAGAGACAAAGGAAAACTGAAATATGTTTAAATCAAATACCCCTTTTTCCTGCATGGAGAGTGTTTTTCTTCACTTGCCTTGTATATTGATCAACCTAATCTCTCATATGGGTACCAAAAACAGCACATAAGAATTGGGGATGTTTTCATTGTCTCTTTCAGACATTAAATTCCCACCGGCAAATAAAAAGAATTCTGTTGTATGTACATTTTGTGCTGACAATATTCATAAGTGTGTGATGGATGTTGCATATGTGACTATATTAAACAAGGCAGGATTAATGTACTGATCAATAAGATGACTCAAAAAAAAATCTTTACAGATGGCCATGTGTGTACTCAGGTATGTCTGTATATGTGTTTCAAACAAAAATTACTCTCAAAATTTTGTAGCTTTAGTGCCAGGAATGTAAGTTTTTTTGCTCTATTATCATTATTATCTTATAAGCATTACAGGATCTTTCAGTAATCTGTAACACTCAAGTATTAAGAAAAAGATAGATCTCTACTATATGACAGAGAATAGAAGAAGGCTTAATATGCTTTGTTGTCACTATTCAAAGCAATTCTATTTTCCTTTTCTGCTATTCCAGAAAGAGAAATTTTCCCCTTTAAGTACAGCAAGATTTGAGGCATTTTTTTCTGCATGGTGTACACTGCCACACATGCACACTAATGTGAAAATGTCACTTTCTATATCAATTGCTTGTGTAAGAATCAGTGGAGCTTTTTCCTTCTATTAGTGTTTTCCCTTTCCTATTGCACTGCTAGCTATATTTTTAATTCTCTTTAATGATAACCTGAACTTTTTTGTGTCCCAATTCCTCTTAAATATTTTGCCCTTATATCTTCTTATTTAGCAAGACTAATAGATATGTACCCTGTCTCTGACTTTGGGGCCTTCTGTGTCTTCAAAATTCAGTAATGACTTATGGATTTGGTATTGTTCCCTCAGGTTTTGAATTCTAGAGTCTGCTCTCTCTGCCTACTAATGCTTTCTTTCCCCTTTTGGGGGATTTCCTTGAGGTTAGTGCTTTGGGTGAATCATAAGAGCACTCTCATACATTAGTTCATTTACCATGCATAGATAAGGAAAATCAACAGATATTCCAGTAACTTCTTTAATGGGACAGGGATATTTGTAGTATTCAGCCCTTCTCTTTCCCCCAAGACAAAAAGTAGTGAAATATATGGATTCTTACAAAGCCCTGAAAATGCATGACAAAAGTTACAATTATAAGGGATTAGTAACCAAATGGTTAGGCAAATGTTGCACCTGTGTCCAAAAAAAGGCCAAAAGGTCAATCTGGAGAATACAGAGAATTCTGGCAGTCAACCAAAGGTCAACTTGGAGAATTTCTGGGAGTCTTACTTCAGCCTATAGGAAGAACTGTGGAGCAAATCATATTAAAATATATTTCCAGACATGTGAAGGAAAAGATAGTGTTTGGGAAAGGCAGCATGGATTTACCAAGGGTAAATCATGCCTGACCAGTATGATCACCATCTATAATATGTGATGAGAGGAGCTTTAGCAGAGCTTTTCACATTCTCTCCCATGATATTCTCAAATTGAAGTTGGGACATTATTATTTATGCAGGTGGATGTCTAGATGATGTAAAGCTGCTCAGCTGGTCAGACCCAGGAAGTTGTGGTTAATGGGTTGTAACCTACTTGGAGGTCTGTAGCAAGTGTGGAACTGCTGCAGTCTGTACTGGGATCTCTCTTGATACTGTTATCAGGGACCTGGGGGAAATAAGGGAGCTGCACCAGCTGTGCAAGAGAGCAAATTGGGAAGGATCAGTTGATGTGCTTTTGGTAGACAGGCTACCTTTTCAGCAACCTGCACAGGCTGGACAAATGGGCTGACATGGGCTCTGTTAAACTGAATAAGGGCAAAAACCAGGTGCCAGGCTGGGGCTAGAAGAGCCCCTGTGATCGCACAGGTTTGGCACTGGCAAGCTGGGAGCAGGCTGCAGGTAGGGCCCTGGATCTTTGTGCCTCAGCCAACAAAACTCTATGGGCTGTATGGACAGAGCTATGGCTAGTCAGTACAGACCATGATTATTCTCCTCAGTTTAGCACACATTAGACTGTGTGTATAGTACCACATCCATCTTTGTCCCACCTGTTACAACAATGATATTGACAAACTGGAATGAGTTTTGCTGAAGGTTGTCAAGACAGACTCCAGAGCAGTCTTCAGCTCTGGTCTCAAGTTCGTCAGCACATAACACATTCCATTTCATGCTTTGTCTCAGTTTCTTTTGTTGGCTTGGTGCCTCTAACTGCTCATCTGCTATCAATATTTTATTGAAATGTCTTTGCCTCAACGTGTTCCATTTTTTTACTGCACCATATAAAATCTCTTCTGCTTTAAAAACATTGTTTTCAGCATGTGAAAAAAAAATGCTGGAACTGTACACTAGGAGCATGACAATTACAAAGCAAAACAAACAAAAAACCCCACCTACATTCAGTGTATTTTTTTCTGTAGTCATAAATGTCCAAACTCATGGATGATATTTTTCTAGAAATTAATTCTGCCTGAGGCAAACGTCCTGCCTGAAAAAAAAAAACCTAAAAAGTCTAAACAGATAAAGTTTGCCCAGAGTTCTAAGAAACTGAGATAACTGAAGTGTTAATCAGTTTAATATAGGCTGGGCCACCAGCTCTGGTTGGAATAGCATATTTTTCTTCCATTTTTGTTTATTGTAGTTATATACTTACATCAAAAGAAAATGGAAATAGATGGAATTTTTTATGTTGCAAACTTGCTGCAAGAATATTTTATTGTTGATAAGGTTTTCAAATATTTATAAAATAAAATAAAATTTGAGTTCTTTTGAGATGACAGACACATTTTAAAGACATATGAGGAAGTATCCTTACAAATGTAGTGATACTATTTGACATATTATTTGAGTTACCTGTCTTAACTAATGGAACACTTTTCTTCCAACATTAGGTTTTGTATTTGATGCAGATTCTGAAACTGATCCAACTTGTATGAGTATAGAAATTGAAAAATGGATTATACAAAATCCCAAGGCTGAGTTGATATCATTTTAAACTGTTTTCACATAGGACTTTGTTAAAGGAACAGAGTTTTGTGAAAATTTATTATAGAAATAGACTTATTAGAGTTAAGTTTTGCAACTTAAGACTCTACCTATTTATGTGGGTTTTTTATCAATTGCAAAGCTTACAAGTATAAATAACCCTAGGGGTTTAGGAATGGTACTCCCCAGTTTAGTTCTCCCACAGGGACTCAAAACCACACTGCTGCTCACTCACTCCCTCCTTCCCCTCCCCTTCGCACTCCATTGGGATGGAGTTGAGAATTGGAGGCACAAAAGCTGAAAATCATGGATTGAGATAAGAATGATTTACTAGAAACAGCAATGAGACAAGAAAATGAACAGTAACAGCAGCAATATAAACGGCATAAGGTATTAGACAAAGAAACAATTTACATGGAAAAAAAAGCCTGCAACAATATCTGGCTCTTCCTCACCATGCTTTCTCCCTGCTGGAAGAAGAGAGAGTTCCTTACCCCTGTCCCTGGCAGTGAGTGAGGTGGAATGGAATAACATCTGGGCCTTGCCACTCACCTCTCCTGCTTACTGTAAAAAATTAACCCTGTCCTGGCTGAAACTAGGACAGGGGAAAAACAGTTTGTAGTAAAAATTGAGCAGTTAAGGTTAATATTTTTATTTATACTATTTATATACCGGTCTAAAATACTTTTCTTCATTTTAAGGTAACTGAGCTGCACAATATCAAAAACATAACCAGATTGCCTCGAGAGACAAAGAAGCATGCAGTGGCAATTATCTTTCATGATGAGACATCAAAGACATTTGCGTGTGAGTCAGGTAAGCAATTGGTGCTTCATCTCTAGCTTGAAGAAATCAAGTTACACATCAAAGTCTGGCTCGGATGAATTAACTCACAGTGCCAGATAGAAATTCTTAGCTAAAAGAAATTTGTGGTAAACAAAAAACTTTGGAGTTTGGGGTTCAGGTCTTTTGGGGTTTGGTAGGGGTTTTTTTTTGATAAGTGATGAGAGGTTTTAGGGGTGTTGCAAAGCTCTTTTTTCCATTATTTTTCTTTGTATGCAGATAGTCTAAGACTAGAGGTTTCCAGCTAAACTTTTAAATCCTAGTAAAAAATAACCTGTAACATGTTATTAAGTCAAGATGTGAAGCATTCTTTTTTTAACAAGCTTTGCTATAGGCACTTACTAAACTAATAATTATCATGCCATTGCAAATAAGTGGCAAATACCGGCTAAAACCTCCGGATATTTTAAAGCAGGGTGTCAAGCAGTCTGTGGTTTGAATGACTCCATAGCATAATGACTAGACAGGCACAGAACAAGACTTGGGCATTATGGTACATAATAGCAGGTCTTTACTTGTGAGACACTGAACACTGCACAGTTAAAGTGCACTATTTTCTTGTTTGAAAGTACAGTTGTACACATCTGTGTCCTAGGGTATATTTTAACAGAAAAAAAAAGTTTTTTAAAATAGCGGGAAATTCTTTAATGATAAAGTTTCTGCTTTTTAGTGACATATTTGAAACTGTGCATTTTAAAGGTTTATATAGATAATACTATATATATGTTGTTTGGGGTTTTTAAAATATATATATAACATTATGTATCTATGGTGAAGAGCCTAGAGGAAAAGCCATATGAGGAGTGACTGAAGTTACTTGGTCTGGAGAAGAGGAAACTGAGGGAAGATATTGCAGTCTACAACTTCCTTTTGAGGGGAAGAGGAGGGGCAGGCACTGATCTCTTCTCTGTGGTGACCAGTGACAGGACCCAAGGGAATGACCTGAACTTGTGTCAGGGGAGGTTTAGGTTGGAATTAGGAAAAGATTCTTCCTCCTGAGGGTGGTTGAGCTCTGGAAAAGGATCTGCAGGGAAGTGATGACAGCATCAGCCTGACAGAGTTCAAAAAGCATTTGGAAAATATTTTTGGGCACATGGTGTGACTCTTTGCATTGTCCTGTGCAGGGCCAGGAGTTGGACTCAATGATCCTTGTAGATCCCTTCCAACTCTGGATATTCTATTATTCCATATCAATATTATCATGTAAAAATTGCATCATGTACAGTCTAAATAATAAATGAAATGCAGTGAAACAAAATCTGAGAAATGTGGAGGAAGTTAAAAGTGTGCAAGTTATGAATTATGTAGATTTTAGATCAAATATTGCAAACATTTGTAAATTCAAGGCAGAGATACCTTAAGGTACTAACAAGGTGTCAATATGAGATACTCTCCCTTTAATCTCTATACAAAGGTGTGTTTTGAGTGGCCTGAACCCTGGGTGAAGTGGCAAACAAATGGAGAGCTTGTGGACAGAGATCAAAGTTCAGGCCAAGACAGGTGATGTAGTAGGTGCCTGCTCTAGACCTTCTCATCAACAAGAGAAGCCAGATGAAGCAATCTTAGGGCAGGTAGAAAAAGCCTCATAGCCCCAGGCATTAGAATTCTTGGGTGACTTTAACCTCAGCAGTAACTACTGGAAAGCCAATAAGGCTGAAAACAATCTGAAACAGATTGAACACGATTTCTTGATACAGATGATCAATAGTGTGATGAGAGGAGATGTTTGTTCAGGGACATGCTCAGCAGGATTCTGTGGATCCTTGAAGGGCAAAGGAGTCCAGGAGAGCTATCCAATCTGCATGGACAGCATCCTCTAAGCACAAGAACTGTTCTCCCCATTCTCAGAAGACAAGCTTTACAGAAGACGAGTATGAATCCTTCTCATGCTCCTGACTCAGCTCAAGCACAAAACAACCCCCCTACAATGAAGCAGAGACAGACTGCTTGGGAGGGATACATAGGTATTGTCTGTTTATGTAGGAATCGAGCTGAGCAAGCTCCAGCTCCGGGAAGTACAAGATAAAAAGGGTTTCTTAAAGTACATCAGTAGTAAAATAAAGCCCCTATTGCTTGCTGGAATGGTCAACGGAGTGACAAGGGTCATGAGAAGGGCTAAGGTACCTTTTACACTGTGGTTTTCACTTGCAAGGCTTGACCTCAGGCCTTCCAGGTCTCTGAGCTCTTGAACATGATGCAGTATCCCCAGCAGAGGAAAGCGTAGTCAGGCATCACCTAAATCACTTGAATTTCATACATCAGTTGGTAGAACTTGATTGTCAAGAATAACAAGGAGGCTCCAAATAACTCTACTCCAGTCAGCCTCACCTCAGTCCCTGAGAGAACTGTTGGAGCAACTCATGTGTAAACACACAAAGGACAACAAGGTGAATGGGAGTAGAAATACCATTTCCCATATGCAAATCATATTTGCTATGATGAGGTGTCTATCTGGCAAAAGAAAGACAGTGGTTCTTATATACTTCGATTTAATGGTCTTTGAGACCCTCTGTAACTTCCTCCGTAGCCCCCAAAATTAGTGGGGCATGGGATGGATAAAGACACTGTAAAGTGGACAGAAAATAGGCTGGACTTATAAAACCAAGGTTGTGAAGCTGATCTTGCAGCCAGGAGGTAGGGGATCCCTCAGGAATCAGTGCTGGGACCAATCCTATTCAGTCTTCATTGACAACCTGCATGATGAGGTGGAGGGCATTCTCAGCTGGTTTGCAGGTGACACCAGGTGGGGGTGACCCAAACTGGGAAAGCAGGGCTGCTGTCAGAGGGACCTGGACAAGCTGGAGAAACGTGCTTACATAAACCTTATGAAGTTCAGCAAGAACAAAAGCTCTTTCCTCTGGTTTGTGGTAGTCCCAGCCACAAGGCAGGCTTGGTGCCAGCTGTTGGGAAGCAGCTCTGCAGAAAAGGCTCTGGGGTCGTGGTGCACAGCACGCCCTGGACAGCATTAGCTGGCATCTTCACAGCAGATACTGGAAAGTGATCCTTCCCTTTTATTCAGCACTTGTAGGACCACATCTGCACTGCTGTGTCCAGTTTTGTGCACTCAGCACAATATTGACATACAGGGGTGAATACAGGGGAAGGCACCAAGAGCCAGGAGCTCATGGCATATGAAGAGAGGCTGAGGGCTTGTTAAGTCTGGAGAAAAAATAGTTCAGAGGATCTTACTGCTTACGTGATCTGAGAATACAGAGAAGATGGAGCTATAAAAGTATCAGATATTTGCTGTTTCTGAAAGACTACAAATCTTAGCTGTGAGTATAGTGGAGTTTCGATCAGTTTGCCTTTCTCCATGCCTTCAGTCTATCTAAGCAGTATAGACTGAATCACATCTATCAGATGAGAAAGATATACTGTTTTGTTTCACTAAAATCTGACTCTCTTTAACTCCAAATCTTTTGTGTTTTCTGAACTAGGAAGATACGGTCCAAAAAATTTATTTCCCGAGTCATTTCCACAGTGAATTCTGTTTTCTCACAAGGAACTGTTACCATTTTTACTGCTGTTGAAATGTGCCAAGTACTTGGCTTTCCTGTATGAAACTTAACAAAATTTAAGGAGTATTTGGAGAGCTTGCTTCTTACTTAAAATAGATTCTTTTTCTTCTCTTGTTTAGGGGCTTACATGGGAAGATGCATAGACTTTTAACAGCCTCAGCGTATAGTGACGTACACACAATGGTGTTTATTTTGGCAAATGTTCTTGCCACTTCTTTGGTTAACACAATAACTTTACTAATCCCTCTTCTTTCCCATGGCTTCAGTGTCAAAAAAACACTCAAGTGGTTTTGACTCAAGGCAAAAATTTCTAGAATTGTAACTGCTTGACCTTGAATTTTTTGGGACCCTAGAGTTTCAAAAGTGTCCAAAATAATGTGGTCATTTTTCTACCGTGAAGCCTCTGAACATACAGAAGCAGATACCTTGTTTCTTATCATCTTGACTTCCAGAGGCAGATGAAAGGACAGTAACATTAAACCCATTGCAAAAGGTCTGCTGAGCACAGAGTCAACAATTTTTTGAAGACAAGGAGAAAGGAATACCTAAAGCTTAGTTGTTTTTAGGGACTGAACAATGTGAGATAGGGATTTTGTCAGTGTTGTACCAGAAAATGATTTTAAGTAATGGTATCATTTTGGTTTTGATAGTATGAGCTGATGTCTTCTCCTCTGTGCTGTCTTAAAGTGCCAAAAAGCAGCATATTTTTCTGGCACATAGCTTTCTTAATTGTGGAATTAAGCACAATAAAATACTATTCTGTTTTAAAATAGGTCTCTAAAGATGCAGAACACTTTGGTTCTCCCCAGAAAGCCTGAGAGCTGTGATACCAGCCCACTGGGTGTGCTGGCTCAGAGCCTGTGGTTTTTTCCTAAGCTCCTGCAGCTTTTAGTCCCTCATCTTGCTTACTGTCTTCAAGGCAGCTACTGGCAAGTCTGAGCTCTGGGTGGGCTGTAACCCCTATATTTCCATTAGAATTTCAGCAAATTAGTGATCTGACATGCATCTAATTGTCGGTAATCTTCATTTGCTAATGAAAACATTCTATAGAAAAATAAATCAGAATCCTCCATATGCTTTTGTTGTCACCTACCCATCACTATCAGCAGTGCTCCCAACATCTGCAACAGCTGTAGAAATGTGTTCCATTCTGAAACCCTATTGAAATATTTTGAAGAGCAATCTTATATATTACAGTTCCCTGAATAAAAGCCTGGGATAACAAGTCTTTAAAGATGAATTGTCCCTCTTCAGGAAGAAAGGGAAACTTCTTGCTGTCACTATATCTGTTTCTGACATCTTCTCTAGTAGACTTGTAACTTTGGTGATTAGCAAGTAACATTTTAAAATTCTCTGCTACCATAAGAATTGTTTCAGTGGAAGTAAACTAATGAGAAGTCGGGGCTGATTAACTAACATGAAAAGTAGTCTATAACTCAGTGAACCTATAACAGATTTTAAAGCATGGGAATTCTTCTTCAAACCGTGGGAAATTACTGTTGTCCTAACAAGGAACATGCTATGATCTCAATTTGAGCCTTCCTGAAAATTGTGTGAAAGTTATTGCCATTAAGGGAATTTTTGTATTTTTTTTTTTTAATTAAGAATTATGAAATTCTGGGGTTTTTTTCTGCATTCTGAAGTGTATAACCAAGCAAGTGGAGAAGATCTTTTAGCTATAGATTCCAGCTGCTGGGTTTGACGCATTGACTTTCCCTGATACCTTTCCTAAAAAAGTCGTTGGGGTGGGGACCTTTAGTTATTGTTGTTGAGTTTTTTCCTTCAGAGAGGTGTGCTGTCACTTTTTGTGTAGTTACAGCCATGCCTGGATGTGTGTATCTGTTAAGATGCTTTTCTTCCTGCAAGCCTGATATCTGTAATATGACAAGTGTAAGACAAGTGCCTGAACTGAGACAGGTGTTCTGAAATGCCCTTTAAACTCTCACAAAACTTGTAGATGTGATGAGGTGAGCAATGGTGTCTGCACAGGACCAGCAATAAAATGGAATTAGAGGGCATGAGTACTGATTTAATCTAGAATTTCATGGTGCTGTTCTGGAAGTTGCTAGCATGACAAGGATTGTGCCTGAATAATAGCTAGCTTTCAAGGAATGCTGTTTCTGATTTGCACTAGCCAGGGACAGACCATATGGGGGCTTGATTTTTCTTTTAGTGATGACAGCAAAATACTAAGTGATATCAATCCCTGGGCATTTTATGCTTAGTGGCCCCTCCAGCAGAGGTTTGTGTAAAATCTATTTTGATTTCTAAGTGACAGAATGTGATGAAAACTGAAGAACTTTTGAACTTGGTGCTAAAAAAAATATATATATTAAAATGAGGGGAGTTGAAAATATGGAGACAGAGATAAGAGAGACAAATTAGAGCTGAGAGGTGATTTTGGTGATTTGAGAATAGAATGAGTTGTTACATAAGGGGCAAAATCACATTTGTAACATAAGGGGCAAAATTAAGAGAAATCTTAAAACTGCCACTGTTAAACAAAAGGAGACACACCCTAGCTTACTGACATTTTTGTATTCTCTTCAGTACAATGCCCCACTCTGTATAGGAGTAGATGAATTGAAGGGGTTTCTTTCTTTCCAGACATGCATGAACTGCAGCTTGGAGTCATTACAACTGAGAAACATCTTCATTATTTTTAAGTGGTTATGCTTTGACTTTCCCTTAAAACTTTCACTATTCAAGTCCTGGGGAAAATAGAATTGGGTTATTGCAAAGTGTCTATCAGTTACTCTATTTGAAACTTCTGGTTTCGGGGTTTATTCATTCTTGTGGTTGTTTTAGCTCAATTCACCATTTTTACTTCTTAAATGTCTTGCTTCAGTGATGGTTACCGTGATAAAACTCTTTTATAAATCTGTAGCATAAACAGGCTTTTTCTTCTGTATGCTTGTGTTTCAGCTTCTTTTGAGTGCAGTCAAACTGTGATAATCAGGTTTTGTTATAACTCTCCAGAAAAAAGTTTTACTTTTTTGAAATTGAAAGTCTGTTGGTGTCAAGTGGCAATGTGGGTTTCTTCTAGGTTCATATGTTTTTTTCCTTTTAAATCTGTTTTCACCATTTGCTGGTGTTGCTTTCTTTTCTGAAAGAAAAAAAATACAGTGGTGGTATCATTTGAAAATGCACAAGTTCATTTCATGTTTGTACTGAAAGAGCTTTTGGGCTACTAGCAAATTACTACTGATCATGAGTTGGGCTTTTTCTTCTTGATAGTTTTCACAAGTAAAACCACTATGTGCAGAAAGAGTTTGACAGATACCAGTGGAGTGTTAGATGCAATTCATACTACTGTATCCTTTGGCAGTTAAGAAGCCTTGAGGTTTTGCATTAAAATTACTGTGAAACTTTGAGACTTTAAGAAGAAGCATCAGTGCTCATATTTGCTGTTATGACTAACAATACAAATGGCTATATAAGCTTTAAAAATAAAGCTTAAAAATATTCATATTGATTTTCAAAAATAACTAGATTGTTGTTCCATTTTTGCTGTTACTTTTGTGGCTTTGAAGCTCTAGGATCATGGAGGTGGTGAAAGTTAAGAACAGCTTCTGAAATACTGTTTGGGCACTGGAAAGAGGAATACAATTTTCACATTTTGGATGCAGAAAAATAAACCAAAATAGTTGAAACAATTCTGAAACATGGTATATTTCACTGTTAAGGTGTCAGGGATCTTACATGAAAATTTACGACTACAGCTTTTCTATTTTCTGGTTTTGTTTGTTTATATGTAGTGAAAAAGGAACCTGGACTCTTCATAAAGCATGTGGTTCACTGGAGATCAGATACATGCTCTCATGTCTATATGTAACACCTGAGTTCTAACAAAGACTGAATAGACAGGCATTACATTAAGATAAATATGTTTGCTCTGGTTTCTTACATTCTCCCTTTTTTACCACAATTTTTGAAACACCATCCACTTTCAGGGAAAAGTTCAGTCTGAGTCATGATAATGTTAAAATTTTCTTAGAATGCATTCTTTTGTTCTGGACAAAGGGTTTCCTTTTCATTAATGACGACTTTTAGGTTTTTTTGCCTATAAGTTGGCATCTCTGTTCTGACTTTAATATATATGAAGTAGAAGTATTTGGATTCTTCCTCTCATTGCCCTTGGCTGCCAGTTGATCCTTATTTTTCTTGGTTATCTGTCTGAACTACAGTATTACAATTTTCTGACACATACTGGTAATATGTATTCCTGGCAAATGGAATGAATGCAGAAAATTATGCTCCATCTTCAGGACATAGCTGTTGATAGAACAGGTTCTACACTGTTGCTTTCCATCTTTTTCAGTCACTTCTATGTTATTAATTGATTGCAGACTTAGTTCTAAAATTATTTAGCATTTAAACAATATTTTGAGAAGACAATTTTTTAATTTTTTTTTTTTAGTAGAACGGTGAATTTGAAAACAGTGGACACATAAAATGGTCACCATCTTTTCAGCACTTCTTCCAGGCAGGTCCCTGAGCTAGGAATGCTGCTGCATTCTCAGTTTATAGGGAAAATGTGGGACAGGAAGGAAATAAAGTTAACATCCAGTAGGAGCATGCACAGGTGCTGTGACAAAATAAGTAGGAAAGCTGTAACATTTCTAAGTGCAGGAATTGGGAAAGGTAAACTTTCTCTAAGATTGCAATGTGGGAAACCCTAAAGTTTAGACTTTGAAAGTCAAAACCTTTAGAGACTGAAATTTGTTTCCATTCCCTAAATTTTGATTATGTAGTTGTGTAAATTGCAGAGGTGATAAGGATTCAGTTGCCCTTGCTGTTCACATGCTGTAAACTTGTCTGGAGACTCTTTAATAATGTCTAGCATAGTGGATCTAGATGAGCACTCTCCATGATATTTGGAAAGTCGTGGCAGTAAAGTCAAGTCCCAGGTGACTGGGGGGGAAAAGAAAGATTGTATCCATCTTTCAAAAAAGGTAGAAATTAGGACCCTGGTTACTACTGACCACCCAAGAAATTCTATAATCCTAAGTAGAAAAGTACTATCTTTTTGTCCTGGACAAATATATTGAAGTGTAGACACTATCAGTGCTTTCCTCATCACAGTTTTACTTGAAGGTTTTGAAATTTATATGAAATATAAACTGTTCCCATAGGAACAAAAGCCAAAGAAGATAGCTAAAATAATGATGAATTATCTATTTTAGAGTGCATGTAGCACTTCTTGAGAGTAAAAGATTAGAAAAAATTCTTCCTGCCTGAAGAAACTGAGCAAGTTGAGAAGACAAAGAGAAGAGATCAAGAAGGTTTCAGCTTCATCTGGTAGATGGTGCAAGGTCAGCACCATCTTGAATAGTGAGTTTAGAGTGACTAGGAGAAATGATGAATCTCAAAGCCTCTGCCCTAGAAGTTCTACATACCTTTGCCTTTCCAAGTAAGCACAGAGTGGAGGTGAGTTAGTGATGCTGAAGTTTAGGATGTCAGGCATGTGAAGTTACGGAATTGTTTGTTGGACTTTAATAGAAAGTGTCTTGGTTGCTTACTTTTTGGTTTGGATTTTGGTACTGGGTTGTGGGGGGTTGTAAGCTGTTTAAAATCAATTAACATTTTAGTATCTGCAAGCTCTATGGTTTATACTAGAACAAAGTATGTATTAGTGAGATGACAGAAGCCCATAAAAATGCAGAACTAACAACATGGTCTAACGTTCGGCTGAAAAAAAAAATTAAAAAAAGATGTTTTCCTTAGCCTCTGGTGTTTACCGTAACTGAAATCTGAAATTGCTAATATGTTGTGCATCTCTGTACAGCAGAATTTCTTTCTGATCTCATTTTGAGATTTTTAGTGGTTTTGATAAAAGTACTGTGCCATAAATAGCTTCTAGTCCTATGAAACAAAGATATGAAGATCCTTTTGTATAATTCATGCCATAGATTAAGTTAGAATAATTTTTAATCATATGGCAAGTGTGAAAGTCCAAATGTACTTCCTCTCTTGTAAACACATTTTATCATAAGGTAAAGCAATAAGACACGACCTATTTTAACATGCCTTCATACTATCTACACCTGGTTTTTAAAAATACTGGCCTGCTCTACATTGCCAAAAGGCATTCACATGCAACAATTAAAGGATTACAGAAAGCAGTCAGAAAATTTTGATGAGTTCTATGCATAAAATTTCCTCATATTCTAGTTATAATTGGTAGTTTGCAGAAAAAGGGCTGGGATAACTTCATTAACTGGATGACAAATGAATGTGTCAAAGTCTGGAAAAAAATCTCAGGTAGAGGACTTTTCTCTATATTAAACATTGACTATAAATATATATGTGGATATAGAATCTAATTTTACTAAAATATCTATGTATGGGGTTGTAATATGGAGCCATGCCATGAAGCAACCCATGCTTGAAAAGGATGAAGTTTACATGCAAATTTTGTGTCTTCTTTTTAAAATTACTTTTTAAACATCCATGTTACTAAACACTCTGATGTTTGTAGAAGACCTCACAGTAAGTATTTGTTTCTGTACACTAAGCAAGGTAATTTCTTACTTTCTTTCCACAACATAGAAGGCTGTGGGATTTTCTAAAAGACTTTTTGCCATCATCATTGTACTTAAGGTTGCTATTTCCGCATGCTGTTCAGGTTTTTAGGTATCTTACCCTGATTTTATTAGGCTGATCATAGAAGTGAATTCTTAACAAATAGCACATTTGAACTTCCAGGGATGATGATTCCACCATTTCCCTCGGCAGCCTATTCCACTGCCTGACCACCATTTCAGTGAAGAAATTTTTCCTAATATCTAATCTGAACCTCCCCAGTTTAGATTAGATATTGCACCTCCCTGGTGCAATTTGAGCCCATTTCCTGGTGGATTGCATCTTGCCTTTTTAGGCTTTTTTAACATAATTAAAATAAACAAAAGTATATCAGGAGTTCTATATCATGTTGGGAAGAGAATGGCATAGTATATATAGTTGAAGCTAGAACAAAAACCTGTCTTTTCCATCTTGGTTTGTCTGTCCCATGCATTATGTATGTGGTGTTCTTTAATTGAGTAATTTGTTATAAGGGCCTCTGCTGTGATAGGCACTTGGGGAAAAAAGTGAATGAGACTTAGTATTTTAAATAGTTGTTTTTTTTTTTTTTTTGTAAAACCAGGAGAAATGGATTCAATTTCTTTCCTAGACTGATACTTTCTAGCACCCAGCACTACAAATCTAATATTGTATATTTGTATGCTTTCAAATCTATAACTTCCTGTGTTCTAAAGACTGCAATTTAAAAATGGATTTTTAAAATATTCTTGTAGATGGGAAATTCAAACAAGATATTTTCCTTCAAACCTCAGGCAAGACTACCGAGCTTGATCATTAGAGTTATTCTTCCCCAGTCTTGAGGCTTCTGACCCCCATCAACATGATACATCTGCACCTGATGCTGAAGTCATGGATTCTTCAGCGGCCAGCCATGCAGACAGGCAGTGAGATAGGTAGTTTTCTGACAGTGCATTTAGGTCTTGATGCATCTGGATTTACTCAGAAAACTCTCAACCAGCTCTAAGAATAACACATTTTAGAGCAAATCATCACTTGTCTTGAGACTTATCCCTTAAAACTGTGAAGAAATGTTAGCACCTTGTTAAGGTGTGTCAGCTGTGAAGGGTTGTAGTGTTCATTGCCTGATGATGAGAAGAGTCAATAAGAATTATTTTTGTGGTTATGTATTCATGCCTAGATATAACCAGTCTTGGCTGCAAGCCAGCTCTAGTCTGCAAAAAGTGCAGCTTTATGTTATGAAAGCATCACGTCTCTGCAAATCCCCCATGATTCTCATCTTGTTTTCTGTAGAGAGTAAAAACATGATTGCCTGCTCTTACTGGGTAACACGATGACAGACCTTCAAGGAGGCAGGGCATGTTCAGTGGCAATATCCAGGCTCTATTGTTGGGTAAAAGAAATCTGCACTTCCTCTGTTTCCAATATTCATATCTAGAACACAGAGAATATGTGGTTATGTTGTAGTGATTTGTAGTAGTGACTGGCTGACTGAGAGGTGCCCACTAAGCTTCTCTCTCACTTCCACTACTCAGCAGGACAGGAGGAGAGGACACAATAAAAAGTTAACAAGTCAAGGTAAGTACAGGGAGTTGTTTGTGAAGTACCAAAACAGGCAAAACACACCTGGGCTAACTAGCAACAGAGTAGGATAGTGAGAAGCAAACAAAAAGGTCTGAAAACACCTTTCCCCCACCTCTCCCTTCACAGGCTCAACTTCACTCCTGGCTCTTCCCTGAGCAGTACAAGAGGAATATTTTGTCTCTGTTGCTCCTTCCTCGTGTTTTTTCCCTGCTCCAGCATGGGATCTTTCCCGTTGTATACAGTCCTTCACAAACCTGTTCCTGCATGGGTTCCTCTCCACGGGCTGCAGCTGCTGCCAGGAGCTTGGCCCTATGCAGGCTCTACCTAGGTTCTCCACAGGCTGCAGCTTCCTTAGTGCATGTGCCCCTGCTCTAGCATGGGCTCATCCATAGGCTGCAGGTGGATCTCTGCTCCATGGGGTCCTCCATGGGCTGCAGGGGCACAAACTGCATCACAGTGGTCTTCATAGGGATCTGTTCTGGCACCTGGAGCATATCCTCCCACTCCTGCTTTCCCACTGGTGTCTGCAGGGCTGTTTCTCTCATGTTTTCCTTCCTATTGCATATTACCATGCCTTAAATGTCTTTTCACCAGCATTTCTGATGGGCTTAGCTTTGGCTGGAAGAAAGTCTGCCTTGGAGCTGGCTGGAATTGTCTCTGTTCAGCATTAGGGCAGCTTCTGCTGTTTTCTCAGAGAAACCACTTCTCGAACACACCTCACTGCCAAAACCTCACGATGTAAACCCAATACATGCATAAAAAAATATTAGTGTATCAAGGAATTGTTAGCAAGTTTAAGATAATCGTATATGATTGTGTATCACTTTGTGTTTTCTTTTTCTCTTTCTTTTTCTTTCTTTCTTTCTCTCTTTCTTTCTCTCTTTCTCTCTTTCTTTCTCTCTTTCTCTCTTTCTTTCTCTCTTTCTCTCTTTCTTTCTCTCTTTCTCTCTTTCTTTCTCTCTTTCTCTCTTTCTTTCTCTCTTTCTCTCTTTCTTTCTCTCTTTCTCTCTTTCTTTCTCTCTTTCTCTCTTTCTTTCTCTCTTTCTCTCTTTCTTTCTCTCTTTCTCTCTTTCTTTCTCTCTTTCTCTCTTTCTTTCTCTCTTTCTCTCTTTCTTTCTCTCTTTCTCTCTTTCTTTCTTCTTCCTGCCTTCNTTCTTTCTCTCTTTCTCTATTTCTTTCTTTCTCTTTCTCTCTTTATTTCTTTCTTTCTCTCTTTCTTTCTCTCTTTCTCTCTTTCTTTCTCTCTTTCTTTCTTCTTCCTGCCTTCCATCATTCCTCCTTTTTTTTTTTATTATTGGGACTAGCAGTACTAAGGCTCTTAGGTTTTTAGCATGTCTGTTTACTTTGGTTATCACTCACTCAAACTTCTAATCCTTTCAGTCTTGTCTTCTGGAAAGTACTGATATGGGACATTATTGACTAATATGCCAGTGGAGATGTACATAGGTAGTGAAATTCTAGACTGTTTCCTTTTTTTTCCACTTCAAAAATTTCTCTAAAGATAATAGAAGATATGATTACTTAACTCATAGCTATTGTGTTTGGGCATATTTCTACTTCCTTTCCCATTTGATATCCACAAGTTTGCTAACACTGTAGTGGAATCCAGGTATCAGCTGAGATAAAAAGGCTTCTGATCATCTACGTGGAATATAGGTCAGATCTCCTGGGATTTGTGAATATGTATCACCTCATAAAATTAGATGATTTCTGCAGTTCCTGACCTCTCCTGAGAACAGCATACATTTAGTGACAGCACAAAAATCATGACATTAATTTATAGATTGAATTTGGAGTATTGACAAATGATGTATGGTTGGCTGAGCCTGGGGAGAGTTCAGTGAAGAACATGATAATTTACTGCTCCAAACCTAAAACACAAAATCTATTTTTCATTCTCCATCACTATCCAGCTTGCATTATATTTGGCTACTTATGGTGTAAGGTATATGGGACTGTTGGCAGGATAACTGTTTCAAGTCTTTTGAAACACCTTTGTCACTGAATGAAAGCACCTGAGAAGAGAAGTGTGTGTAAAAGACCACAGAAATCTTTGTGTATTCAGCATTGGATATTCTACTTCATGTAGAGTCTGGGCATGGAAACCTTGGGCAAATTTGTGCACATTCAAGAAAATCAAACCAGACCATAACAAAACAAACTAAAGGTAAGCATTTGGTGTTCACTGTCCATCCATCTTCATAACATTTTGAGAGGTTGCCACAGCCTCTAGTGGTATCAGCATTAGCACAGCCCCATGGGCTGTTGAGCAATCAGAATGGATTGCAGAATGGAGTGCTGCAGAATGCACCCCTTCAGCCAGGGTGATCAGTAAAGCTTCTACATTGGCTTTTCACTGCTGTCTAGTGTTGAGAACTAAAGCAATTTTAAGACTGAACCGCATGTTGGACTGCTGCAGCTATGCATTGATAGGCAAAGATAAGGTTTTATGTGACTCTTGTAAGATTATTTTAGAGCTGTCACAGATTTTATACCTATAGAGCAAAGCTGCTTAATGCATTGTCACAGCCCATTCAGTTTTTTAATCTCTCTGCCAATATTTAAGGGGAAAACATACTAAACTATGGCTTACCTTTAAGAACATATGTAAACAAATTTTAGGTAGAAATAACTCTGAATTTCAATAATTCAAGTTGTTCACTTTTCCTGTGTATCTTAAAAGGCTGCCACAGATATGGTAGATACACAAATGAATCACTAGTATACCAACTGCAGATATTCCAGTTACTAACTAGTGTATTCCCAGACAGCTGAGATTCCTCAGTTTACAGTAATTGATGATCCTGGATGTAAGTTCCAAGAAAGGCAGCAATAAATTTTTCAGACAGGAGTTGTCCTTTTGCCTAGTAAATAAATAAAAATTATTTCCTGAATTAATTCTACAATATGAGTCAATTTGGGATGTTCAACCTTAAATTCTTGAAGTTCTTATTTTAAATAAGGAAATTCAGTCTAAGGCCAAGAAGCAAATTGTTCTTCAGATTTCCAAAGAAGCTTAATTTTAAAAAATCCCAATCTTTCAGTCATAATCATTGCTTAATGTAGTTTGAAAGTAGTGTGTTTTTAAAATGTCCCCCAAAATATGTTGCTTTTCTTCAAATCAGTGTGGCATTTAATGCAATTCAGTCATCTCTATATGAAGATTTCTATGAGGGAGGAAAATATGAATGTATTTTCTGTAATTGCAGTTCAAGTACATTCATCCACTGTTCTCACAATCCATACAGATAAATTATCCTGTTTGCTCTAAAAAAAAGCTTTCATTTGTTCCAATACCTTTCCTAAAGCACGTCTAACTTTAAAGTTTTGTTTTAAACAATTTCAACTGCTTCAAATTGCTTCTAAATCTTCCTTGCAAAATCTGAGGTAAAAACTGAAATTATTCAATGGAAAACAACCGCAGAGAAGCTGTTATTGCCTTTTAGCTTTTAGTCATTTAGTTAGCTCTGTTTCTCATTTTGTTTTATAAAATAGTATATTAATGGGAAAATAAGGCAAGTAAGGTGTTAATGATGACAAATATATTCAATTTCCCCTCCCACTGAAACAGCTACAGTTGGTCCAAAAAACATTATATAAAAATAGAGAAAATGTATGTTCTGATTTGAGTTTTTTTTGCATTTTGTTTTAGATTCAGTTTTTATCAATTTATAAATGCTCCAGAAGACAGAATAAACATCATATTGGGGTTTGAGTTTTTCAGGTGTTTGGTGGATCAAACTTGCAGTGCTGTTCAATGGGTTTTGATGGCCACCTATTGTGACAGTTTCTACTACAAATCAAGCAGGTTTAGGGTTGCTTCTTATTAGATGGACTTTTTTCTTAATTCGAATTGACTGATCACTCATTTCATGCCATAGTGAAGTCAGAATCAACAACTCTGTTCACAAAAGTAATGCAAATACTTCCAAATATGTCCAAGTATATTAATAACATATTCATATAGTGTTCTGGCATATATTAGGGGTTTAAGATTCATATTTAATAAAATTCATATGACATGTACCAGTCTCCTGATGTCTTATGAAGATTAGAGCCTCACTTTGAAGCAAAATCTCCATATTAACTGGAATTATGAGGAATCTTGGTCTGCTTCTAAAGGACAGAACATTAGATCCATTTACTTTCAGGAAAGCTGTACATTTTGAAAATGTGGGAGATTTCTTATTTTTTCAAGAATAAAAGGATCTGTATTTTGACTTAATTTTGCAATTAATTTTTTTTTAAATGCAGCAGCATAAAATTACAAGTAACTCTTGTGAGACTATCATTTATTGGGTAGCATTAAGGAGTGTTTAGCCTGCTTTTTCATGATCATGTAGGACAAAGTTGAAAAACTAATCTGAAGTTCCTTGTTTGTTTTTAAACCCAAGCCCTTCCTTAAAAATGTGTGTAGTTTTAAAGTTAAAATACATAGATATTATTGTTATTTTCCTAATAATGTTCAATGTTCTATTATAAAGAATCATTTGTTTGTAAACTAGACATATTTTTAAATATTCCTGTATTTAGGATAAAATCATAACCCTGTTGACTAGCAAAAAAATTAAGCACGCTTAGAATTAGTGATGTGGGAAAGGGCATTAAGACCATTTAATCACCCTCCAAATAAGAACAATGCCTCACTAAAATAAATTTTCTCTGTTTCATAAATGGGAAGTGCTTTATGAAGTGTCCCCCAAAGGTAGCCCTTTGGAGTGCTGTTGGAGAACAGTTCCATTTCAGAGTGGTGCTTGCTCAGTGACAGTGTGAATTTGGCTGTCTCTTTACAAAGTTCTTCACTGGCCAAACCTCTCAATAGTGTAGCATTTGGTTTCAGTTTCAAGGGGAAAAATATGATCCTGTATCTGAAGTTTATATTCCATAAATAAAACATAAAGTCAATATTACATCTGTTACTAATAATTTTGACTGGACCTAGAAATTGAAATAATCAAATCAGAGAATTTGCTGTGGGCATATGAAATAAATGTCTAATAAATGTAAAATTAAAGATAATTTGAATGTGCTAATAGACAAGCCTCTAGATAATTAAGTTAACCTGTCTAGGGAAGACAGATATGTGTTAAGTATGTTCCTATGAAAATGAATCCAGTAAGAATGGCAAAATATCTTACTGTGTAGCTTCTGCTTTGTATTTTAAACATCAACAATGTTACCATGGTAAGTTTGTTTAAATGTTTAAGGAGGTTAGCCTAAACCTTGCTATAGCTTACAATTACCTTGCTGAAAAAATAAGATGGGAATTAAATAGACAGCTTGACATTTATCTCTGCTTTCCCCTCTAGTGATGGGGATGAATTAATGCAGGAAACTCGAAAAGCCAATGTAATTTCAAAACGTTTCTGCTCAGTGACAGTGTGAATCTTTTCCAAGTTTAGTGCAACGTCCACAACATCTGTGTGATGGGAGAAGCAGTGCTCCCAGCATATGTCACTGGATATAGCAGCACTGTCCTGCTAATAAATGCTGTCCTTGCTGCTGGTACTCATCAGCAATAAAGTAGAAATCAGCAATATTCACATATGTATGTAACCTCTACCTTATGTTTGTCTTACAATATTTCCAGTGTG